>OU696596.1:1050694-1053194 GCA_916048095.2 Sacculina carcini
ATTGTGTACGTCAATGCGAGAACTAACACACACACACATACACATTCATGCATGCACTTTCTTATAGTGAAAATAACACTAAGCCAACACAGTTTTGATGATAGCACTATCACTTCACTATTTATTATGCTGGTTTATTATTTATTGCTATTTATTTATTATTTTATTATAAAACATTCTTTTTAGAATGTTTTCTTTTAGAATCTTCTTTTTCTTTATCACCGCAGGGTGGTAATAGTACTCTTGTACTCTTCCCCCATGCTACTGGATTTGCCACTGTTATTAACAATAACAATAATATTATTATTAAGAATCGTTGTCAATCAAGTCATATGATAATCCTAGCGCACGCATGTATATACACACAAACACACAGAGACAGACAGACAGACAGACATACACACAATATGGCAGAGGATCGGAGAGAGGGTGTGTGTGAGAGAGAGAGAGTGTGTGGGAGAATATGATGACACACCTTGGCATCAGCATAGGAGACTTCCTGTGGCTTATCAGATCCCTGTCCAGCTGTCGCCATAACAGTAGTGATTCTAGACCCATCCTTACCTGACACACAAACACCACACACACAAACACCACACACACACAAACATCAAACACGTTATATTAGCAACAACACGCCAAAAATCCAGCAACACGTGAGTGATATTATGTGAGCACCTCGTAATTCTACATTTATAACATCCAATTATAACGTATACACTTGAAAAAATATATAAAAACACATAGAACATATAAATATAAGCAAACATATATATATAGATAATAAAAAGACCACACAGACACGCTGACACAAGCGTTCTTATACAAACATAGAGATAAAGTATCACACTACTGGTGGTCTTAAAACTACTACCACAAGTGAAACAACACTAAAACTGCACATAACAACATATTACATGACATTAAGAGACATTTATATCGCGCTTGTCAAAGCCCAATGTCTCAAAAGCGCTCACACAAACACAAACACACACACACACTAGTCGTAAAACAGCTAGACCTACAGAAACAACTGCCCCCATGACTCAATAATGTCCACATGTACGAATATTGGTGATATACACTGGCATACGATCAATATGAACATCACTGTCACACACACATATATATCATGAGTATGACTGCTAATGCCTCATATACGATGACAGACAGCTCTATTAACACGTGACACACAAATACACATAAGACACATTATACACACACACACATATATACACACTGACACGCACACAAATGCACAGTGACACATATTCTTGGTGACAATGTCATTGATAGTTGGCAGGCCCAGTTGTTGGTACGCTTCTGAGATGTGTTATGATTTTTTAGTGATAGAACAATATTCTGGCACAGACATGTAAAACCACCTTGTGTCTTAAATGTGTGCAGCAATGAGTTGAGGTCATCTATACACATCGTCTGTGTATGTACATGTGCATACGTGCCCGTATGAGTGTGTGTATATAGTAATAAACCGATTGAATTAACATATATATGATACAGTCAGCTTGTAGTGGTGGAATATTATCAGTGTGAGACGGAGAAATATCACCGTCATAAAGTATCGCACGATAACAACCCGATTCTGCGGTGGCAGCGAGCTGCACGGAACACACCTGTGTGTTCATAAGCTTCGACTTATTCCCGTGTAGCAGCTGTCACTTGAGCTTGTCTTTAACATTTAACCTTTAAATATAGAAGAGAGAAAAGAGACAGAAGAAAGAGAATTATCAGCGAAGCGGGAATATAGTGAGAATGTGGAGAACAACAGCTTGAAAAAACTACGACAAATATCACCAACTAGCAGACCGCTGATGTATAGTTTACCTCGATTATAAGAGAACCTCGGTTATAAGAGAACCGCGGTTATAAGAGAGCCGCGGTTATAAGAGAACCTCGGTTATAAGAGAACCGCGGTTATAAGAGAACCGCGGGTATAAGAGAACCGCGGTTATAAGAGAACCGCGGTTATAAGAGAACCTCGGTTATAAGAGAACCGCGGTTATAAGAGAACCGCGGGTATAAGAGAACCGCGGTTATAAGAGAACCGCGGTTATAAGAGAACCTCGGTTATAAGAGAGATTATTTCTTCCTGGCCCGTCTTCTATATACTATACGTGTACTTTTCCCCGGTTGTATAATAGAGACGGTTGTATAAATGTTATGTTATACAGTTACATACAATTGTATATGACCAACATGTGAAATAACAAATAATTGTTGTCACCGAGCACACACTCACACATGAGAGGATTACCAAAAGAGACTGGATCAGGAACGCTAGAAAGTTAGAAATGAGAGCGATCAAAGGGAACATGGTATGAAACTGAGAGAAACAATCAGATTCCGATAGAAGATCAAGCAGGACAGTTTCTGCTCATACGAGGAACATAGAAAAGTGCAATAGTTTAGACAGCAGAATAGGATAGAAAACGAGAACAATTCCATCGTTTCAGGAAAGCCTGGATAAATTATGATTTTG
>OU696596.1:1060694-1090694 GCA_916048095.2 Sacculina carcini
ACGTGAGTCGATAAATCAATGAGCAAATTCATTGTACAAACAAGCCCACACGTCAGCCAATTACATACGTAGTAGAACTTAATTAAAAATGTTTTCCACGGCACAAAAACACGACAATATCAGGACAGCAGCTCGCTAAAATAAAATGCACCAAATATACGACAAACATACGCATTTGACTTGAGCGTGCTTCAGTAAAAGCAGACCCTCCAAAAAATAACCAACCAAAAAACCAAAACCAACAGAATTTTATAGGAAAATTCACAGAAACCGGTCAATTAATCGAAAATAATGTACATCAAAATATAAAACATACAAAACCTCAAAATTATGAATGAACATGACCATTTAAGGTGAAGATTTTAATGCACTTACATCTAAAAAATATTAATAAGTCAGTTAGAATAATATTTGAATAATTATTGGTGTATGATGAGCATGTATAGCAGCCATGTACATATGCCACACCCCGATATGTGCCCAATACACAGACACACACACACACACACACACACACACACACACACACACACACACACACACACACACACACACACACACACACACACACACACACACACACACACACAAGAACCTCCAAATGATTTGTTCTCAAAAGTTGGACTGTGTAGAGTGAAATAAGCCAAACTTCAAATTAACTCGAGCATACACGTGACATCAGGACAACACCACCTCCCCATAAACATGTTAATGTATAAACACAGAGAAATTACATCATGATATCGCTAATTCACACAGCACCTCAACTCAATCGTTCAATCACTCATAACAAACCAACTTCTCGTCAGTATTGCCGCTTAACCAGACGTCACACAATTCCTAATAATGATTGAATGAAAGAGACAGATTGTACCAAGAAATGACGGCTGTACATACTCTTGCAAATAAAGGGACTCGTATAAGAAGAATGTAAAACAGAAAGAAGCAACAATAGTAGAAATTCATATAACAAAAAAATTGGTGAGTCAAGTTATCACTCAATAAGACCAGAATAGAAATAAATGAAGTCGCTATAACCAACCAAGCACGTGAAAATGAATAAAAACCTTTGCTAGCATCGAACCGTCGACATCACACAGCCAAATTTCATCCAAAACAAGCATAATCAAACAATAAAACTAAACAATCTAAATCATAAGATATAATCATTTCATACTAAAAAAAGTAAAAATCAAGAAGAAAACGCTCTACTTTCCGTGGCAGCACACTTGAATGCTCTCCATTATCAAACCTAAAGAAAACGTAAACTCTACAATTTGTGAATCGCTGCTGAAAAACGCATTCAAATTACGAAGAGAGCAAAGCAAGCAGAAATCCAGCAATTTTCTCAGAAATACCTAGAAAACACTATTAAACATTGAACATCAAACAATCAGCTTCTAAGAATGACCAGATTCAGCTCATAATCGAAAACACTCACTTGTAATTTTGACGTTGCCCCAATTTGCATTTTGAGGTTGCGACTGTCGGCTACCCTCGACCATGGACGTAGTTCTAGGTCGTCCACTCATGTCAGGAAACGACATTGCCAGACAACTCCTAATATACGAATTCGAACACTGCGCGTTCTCAGAACATCGATCACTATGGGGAAAAATATCACCTCACACTTGGCGAAATCGTTCGTAGAATCTTAAAAGACACCAGTTCACTAGAATTTACAGCACAAAATCATACCCAGAACTATAAATATGACATTGTTCTAGTCCACTGCTTAAAACCACCATAAACAGGCCAGAAAATAGCTTGCAAGCGAGAAAATCAAACCACGCCAATATGCAACTGAATTTCACAATAGACTTAAGATTTTCCAATTAACCACAATCGATAACTAAAAAGAGACGATCACGAAATAACACTGAACATAAGCACAGCGGTAATCGATATCACAACTTTAGCGTACATTTGTCACAAACGTCTCAAGGCGCACAAAAGCGCTCAAGTTTTCGCGTGCGCAAGCGCAAGTATACCATAATAGCATATGAATAATACAATTAGTAGTTGTTACGTTTTTTATTTTCAATAATATAACCAATTTTGTACTTGGTAGTCAAATAAAGCCGTAAAGAAAAAAGTGCTGAGAGTCAAATTTCGCCAATTCTACGCAATATTTCACCTGAATATGACTAGACAGTTCAAACAATCCGTAATAACGTTTATATAAGATCTAAGTGAGAAAAAATATACTTAATTGTAACAAACAGTCAAAATTTGCCGAATAATTGAAGCAGAGCTCGCATTTTCATTATCGAGTACAACTGGCAGCATTACAAATAGCAATTTAACAATTCTGTTTACATTTGCTAGTGCGTGTCAGTTGTTGTCTGTTTTTGTGGTGCGTGTGCGCGCGCGTGTATCAACCTATTATTAGGTCTTGTCCTATAGGCTGATTGAATGAAAGCACAATGTCCAATATATGTCGTATTGATAGAAAGTGCCAATATTCACAAATCGCGCGTTCATATATACCCTTATTTCAAGCCGTAAAGTACGAAACAGATTACATGTGGAATCGAGCAAGTTAAAAAAGTAGTATGAGTGAAACAAAAATCACAAGGGAAATTCCGGTATCAGACGAACAACGAAGTGTCCTTCAGCATCAGCGGCGAGAAATAGAAAAAACAGTCGCTGACATATGGAAGGCACATTGACAGTCAGCCCTGACGCCAGCTCAACGCGACACACCGTCTCGTAACCAGTTGACAGGCACCTGGCTTGTCCTGTCTCGTGCTGCTAACGGTCTTTACAATTACACACACTTTATTACACACACACTCATATCGGAAGACGACACACAGCACTCCAGTATCAGTTGCATGTTATTACCGGTAGATGGCGCGACGAACGCGTGGGAGAACCAATAGGTGACGCCGTTTTGGTCAACTTATGTTTCAAGTGATAACACATTTGAAATCTATTCGGTTTGCATATAAATCGATATTTAGGAAAACAATGCATTTTTTGTAAATAGCCCATATTTAATACAAATATGACATATACGCAGTTACGAAGGCAAATGCGGATAGTAAATAAACAAAAAAGTTACGTTACTTCTCGGATTCTTGGAGACCTTAATTTAACTAAATTAGTAAAGTAGAATATACTCAGCAACCGCGCTGTTATATTGATATCTTGATTTTGCAGATTGTACGTGTGATATGAATGATACAGACGCGCTTGTCCACAACGCAGCAGACCAAAGCGACGAATCCGCTTCCAGCTCTTCTGTTTCGTCCTCATCTGGCGATGTAAACGCGGATGATGAAGCTGATGTTGATGAACAGGAAGATTGGTCGTATTCGCGATGTTTATCGCTGTATTTGCTCACTGTGGCGGGGGGATTGGGCGGTTTCTTGTTCGGCTACGATACAGGAGTGGTGTCGGGCGCCATGGTGCTCATACGCCGTCAGTTTCACCTGTCTGACACGTGGCACGAGGTGATTGTGGCTGCCCCGCTGCTCACCGCCGGGTTATCAGCGCCCGTGGCCGGTCTGGTTGCCGATTATGTGGGTCGTCGTCGTGTCACCATGTTCTCGGCCGTTCTGTTTGCCGTGGCGTCCGCACAGATGGCGTTGTCCAGCAGCAAGCAGTTGTTATTGCTGGGCAGACTGGTGGTGGGCGTGGCGGTGGGCATGGCCAGCAGTACAGTTCCCACTTACATCAGCGAGTGTGTTCCTGCTTCGCTGCGAGGACGGCTAGTCACAGCCAATTGTCTGCTAATAACCACGGGACAGTTGACAGCCTCGCTGGTATGCGCCTCGCTGGCCTCCGCTACTAATGGCTGGCGCTGGACTCTGGCGGCCGCCGCTCTGCCCGCCCTCGTGCAACTTGCCTTGCTGCTCGTGCTGCCCGAGTCCCCGCGGTACTTGGTGGCTCGAGGAAGAGTACAGGAGGCCTCCACCGCTCTCTCCTCGCTGCGTCCTTCATCGTACCCGTGCCAGCGCGAGCTGCTACTGTTGCGACGTTCACTATATCAACAACAACAACAACAACAGCGAGATGACAGCAGTGTGTATGTCCGTCTGCTGAGAGATGGAGTGGTGAGGAAGGCTGTGATAGTCGGCTGCTCCCTGCAAATAATCCAGCAATTGGCCGCTATTAATACAGTGATGTACTACAGCGCCAGTATCATCAAGAACACAGGTGATATCTATCTGTATCTATCTCACTGTTTCTGTCAGTATTATCAAGAACACAGTTGATATATATCTGTATCTATCTCACTGTTTCTGTCAGTATTATCAAGAACACAGTTGATATCTATCTGTATCTATCTCACTGTTTCTGTCAGTATTATCAAGAACACAGTTGATATCTATCTGTATCTTTCTCACTGTTTCTGTCAGTATTATCAAGAACACAGTTGCTATCTATCTGTATCTATCTCACTGTTTCTGTCAGTATTATCAAGAACACAGTTGATATCTATCTGTATCTATCTCACTGTTTCTGTCAGTATTATCAAGAACACAGTTGATATCTATCTGTATCTATCTCACTGTTTCTGTCAGTATTATCAAGAACACAGTTGATATCTATCTGTATCTATCTCACTGTTTCTGTCAGTATTATCAAGAACACAGTTGATATCTATCTGTATCTTTCTCACTGTTTCTGTCAGTATTATCAAGAACACAGGTGATATCTATCTGTATCTATCTCACTGTTTCTGTCAGTATTATCAAGAACACAGTTGATATCTATCTGTATCTATCTCACTGTTTCTGTCAGTATTATCAAGAACACAGTTGCTATCTATCTGTATCTATCTCATTGTTTCTGTCAGTATTATCAAGAACACAGTTGATATCTATCTGTATCTATCTCACTGTTTCTGTCAGTATTATCAAGAACACAGTTGATATCTATCTGTATCTATATCATTGTTTCTGTCAGTATTATCAAGAACACAGGTGATATCTATCTGTATCTATCTCACTGTTTCTGTCAGTATTATCAAGAACACAGGTGATATCTATCTGTATCTATCTCACTGTTTCTGTCAGTATTATCAAGAACACAGTTGCTATCTATCTGTATCTATCTCACTGTTTCTGTCAGTATTATCAAGAACACAGGTGATATCTATCTGTATCTATCTCACTGTTTCTGTCAGTATTATCAAGAACACAGTTGATATCTATCTGTATCTATCTCACTGTTTCTGTCAGTATTATCAAGAACACAGTTGCTATCTATCTGTATCTATCTCATTGTTTCTGTCAGTATTATCAAGAACACAGTTGATATCTATCTGTATCTATCTCACTGTTTCTGTCAGTATTATCAAGAACACAGTTGATATCTATCTGTATCTATATCATTGTTTCTGTCAGTATTATCAAGAACACAGGTGATATCTATCTGTATCTATCTCACTGTTTCTGTCAGTATTATCAAGAACACAGGTGATATCTATCTGTATCTATCTCACTGTTTCTGTCAGTATTATCAAGAACACAGTTGCTATCTATCTGTATCTATCTCACTGTTTCTGTCAGTATTATCAAGAACACAGGTGATATCTATCTGTATCTATCTCACTGTTTCTGTCAGTATCATCAAGAACACAGTTGATATCTATCTGTATCTATCTCACTGATTCTGTCAGTATTATCAAGAACACAGCTGATATCTATCTGTATCTATCTCACTGTTTCTGTCAGTATTATCAAGAACACAGTTGATATCTATCTGTATCTATCTCACTGTTTCTGTCAGTATTATCAAGAACACAGTTGATATCTATCTGTATCTATCTCACTGTTTCTGTCAGTATTATCAAGAACACAGTTGCTATCTATCTGTATCTATCTCACTGTTTCTGTCAGTATTATCAAGAACACAGTTGATATCTATCTGTATCTATCTCACTGTTTCTGTCAGTATTATCAAGAACACAGTTGCCACCTATCTCCTATCTTTTGTGCTTCTCTGCCTTATTCAGTGTTCGGATCCAACTCAAAACAGCATTCATCTCTCGCACTCCATGGATTGTCGATATAAATAGAAGACAAAATCCTTTCATCGTTTGTCCAAGTGAAATACATGTATAGGACCCTCATTAGGGAAATAGTTTGAGATATATCTGTTGATACACTCTTCTAGAAGATTGTGCAAAAAATCTACAGCTTGCTTGATTGTTGACAGCAGTGATGGTACCCCTTAAGAACCAGTCCTGCACGTGCCAGCTGCACGAACACGGCTAGTTAAGAACCCCTGTTCTGTCTCGTTCACTGCGTCAATGAGTGTATCTGATTATATAAGTCACTCATATATCAGCAAGCATGGACAGATCGATTTACACAAACACTCACACATACCTACATACACAAACATACACAAACGCACATATACACACACAAACACTCACTCACACTAACCATAGCTCATGATGTTGTGTTTATCAGATTTTGTGAGTATTAGTTTACTCAGTGTGAGCGTATATATATATATATATATATATATATATATATATATATATATATATATATATATATATATATATATTGTGTGTGTGTATATGTGTCTGTATATGTATGTGTGTGTGTGTTTGTGTATGTGTATATATATATATATGTATGTGTGTGTGTGTGTGTGGCAGGAATATCGGGCGGGAACAGGGGCGCCATCTGGTGGTCGAGTGTTACTGCTTTGTTCAACATGCTGGGAACTGCAGTAGGAATGTTACTGGTGGACAAACTGGGACGTCGTGCTCTCACACTCTCTAGTCTGGCAGGAGTGGTACTCTCTCTTTCTCTACTTGCTGCCACAGTGTACACGGCACAGCAGAACACTCTATCTTGCACGAGACCACCGCTGATCTCGTGCAGACAGTGTGTGTCTGTGTCTGGACGAGGATTCTGCTACCAGCAGGCTCCTCTGAACGCCTCGTGCCTGCTGGCGCGAGATCAGTGCACCTCGGCATTCTCGTGGGTCAGTTCTGATGATGAGGACGGGAACTCTGTTTGTCCCTCACAATGGGCCTGGCTCAGTGTGATGGCGTTGTGTTTCTACCTGGTCTCTTTCTCACCAGGCATGGGCCCAATGCCGTGGACCATCAACAGCGAGTTGTATCCGCAATGGGCTCGAGCCAGTGCCGTAGGCGTGGCAACCAGTTGTAACTGGACCGCCAATCTGGCAGTATCAGTGAGCTTTCTGAGCGCGTGCAACTGGCTGGGACAGCCCACCACCTTCCTGCTGTATGCCGGCCTATCGCTGCTAGGCTGGCTGTGGTTGTATGCGCGTCTGCCAGAAACACGGGCTGTAAGTTTGGAGTCCACCAGTATGTTGTTTTCACCGCCAGGGGGCGCTGTACACCAACACTAGCAGCTCTCAACACTCTCTCTCTCTCTCTATCTGCCTCTCTCACTCTCTTTCTCTCTTTCCACCGACATAAACATACACATGTGATAGCTAATACATGCCCCCAATACAGAGTCCAATTCAACTCTCTCTGTGTGTGTGTGTGTGTGTGTGTGTGTTTGAATGTATATGTGTATGTGTTTATATGCGTGTTAGATCCGATGCAAACTGAGCAATAGGTAAAAATCCGCATTTCAACATGGAAATCATTCAAACTGGTGATTTATTAGTTGTGTTTTTATATGTAAGGCTGAATTAACCTGCACAACGACACATGGAGGTATTTGTGGAACAAATGCACGAGAAATCCAACACAACACAAAACAACACAACACAAAACTCACATAAGTCACTAACAATCCCAGATTCTCTGAAAACACATTCATACACGCACTATCACACATTTTCTCTCTATCTCTCTCTGTGTGTGCTCACTTTGGCTCTTTGCTCACTGTTAACCATGCTCACTCACACACATTCTAACACATACACATTTGAACGCTCATACAATCATGCATACGCTTTCATACACACACACACACATATCCAAGATGAAACCGTCCAGTTATATAAGGCGGTGCCTGATAATGTTAGGCGCGTGACACGTTTTGTTGTGATCTTTCTTGAAAAAGTCCGCCATTGTTCACCTATGATCGCTCATCATTTTTCTAGCTTTGTTGTTCGATTTCAGTTGTCAAAGTTTGCTATTTATCGCTCGATGTGCTACAATATTTTTTGTTTTCCTAAGCGAAGTATTCAAGTGTACAATCCACGTGTATTTATATTTTCCCAGTGAATTTTCCATTTTACGCGCTTCATTTGTATATGATGTTAGTCGTGCGATGTCATATGTGTTCATATGCTTTCATTTAACACCCTTTCTGTCCACAGATTGTTAGTGTTGTATTCTTAACGAATACGCATACACAATTTAATTATGTATGCTCCCAAACTACTCCATTCCTGAATTACCTATTTTATTAGTGAATTTTTTCAACGCTTGTATGATGTGATATCATTTTTGCTACGCTTATATGATATATTATTTTTGCTACTGAACACGATGCACGGTCGAACGTACGATCAGTACTTGAATTGTGATTCATCTAATCATTTGTATATGCACAACTACGCTTTTGAAATTAATACACTAGAACTTGTATAATGTGGTTATACGTGCGGAGTCACGTGATACCACGAGCCAAGTGCACGTGTAGGCTGGCGAGCGCAGCTGTCACACGCAGGACACAAACACGACGAGTTGTTATTGCCAGCGAGTGAGTGGGGGAATGAGAGGAGGGAGGGGGAACACCGCCCGAGCAGGTATTACCTCTCACTAACACGGCGCTTGTTTTTCAGCTAAAATCCCGGCACAGGCAGATGTGCGCAGACAACATGCTCGTGCGGAATGCACCCCCACTGATGTTGCCCACGAGGTGAAGGGTTCACCATCATCCTAGCCGTCGTCCGACAAACAACACATACACCCGCACACGCGCATACAAACACACGGCCAGTGGTCAAAGTACATGTGGTGGCAAACATGCCCCTAACCGATGTAGGAGGGTGGTAGCCTGGCTACAAACACACCATCGACACAAACAGGCCACCCCACCACACACCCCTCATCGACACACAGACAAACAAACACACAGCAACAACAGTTCAAATGTAAGAAGGATGAGGCTTATCTGATGATCACACTGCCATCATTCTACTCCATCGCAAATAACACATTGTGATACCGGCGTGGTTCGGATATGTAGTTGGATAGGAACTTTGAAATTATAGACCTTGAACTTAGAGGAGATAAGACGGAAAACTGATCCTCATCTAGCGTGTGAATACTCCTCATCTAGCGTGTCATCTAGCATGACTGAATTTTACGCACACACGCTAGATTTTTTTTTATTCGGGTAAATTGAAATAAAAACCTCTGCACAACGTTTTTATTTCAATTTAACCGAATTAAAAAATAAAAAAATCTAGCGTGTGTGCGTAAAATTCAGTCATGAGTGAGGTTACCATTGAAGAAACGTCACGTGAAACTTTCAAAGAATGTCATATCCTGGAGGATGATTCACAACGAGTAGACTAGCAATCATCCATCCACGCAATATACTAGCTACTACTACTAGCTAACGACAAGCTAGTTCAGTTCTTCTGAAATTCGGCACATAAACGAACACAAATGGGAATGAAGCAGATTGGAATTTACACCGGGTATTAGCGGAATGTGTGTGTGTGTGCGCGTGTGTAAGACTGGGACTTATCCGGCGCGCTACTTCAGGTACCTGACTTGTATCAACATCAGTCAGAAATACCGAAGTAGCTCGTTGGACAAGCATAATTAACACGCGCCACACACCAACTACAACACGATACTACTGCTAATGCACGTCTGCATTGTACCGACTACAAATCTTCACTGCGCCAAGTGATTTGAGACGCAGAAAAATGCATATTCTCATATTACAAATCACGCGCTTAAATACGCGCAATGTCCTCTCAAATTTCAACATCTTACTTTAACAATATCAAACTTTAAATAAATGACAGAATTTCGTCAGACACAAGACATCTGATTGCATAAACGATTCTCAAATTTCAAAATATCTTAGCAAGTATTACATTATACATACACTTGAATATATATAAAAGTGAATTAACTTGGCAAGTATTACATTAGCAAATACACAGACACAGGAAACTAATATGCAATTCAGATTAGACCAATAATTGAATTTCAATGTCAAGTTTCCAATACATCAAAACAATTCAAACTAATTCACTGAAATTTTGGATCTCACCTCAATATGAGTGGACAGAACTTCGTAGAAAGCCAGCCGCGAACAAAGCCAGCGAATACCAAGAACCCCAGCGAACGACAACCCTTCATCGAAGCGTGAGGTGCGCGCCAACCCTGTTTACCGGCGGAACTTGAGTCCTGCGCATGCGCAAACATCAGCTGTTTGTTCAAGGACACGTGTAACGTCTGAATGGCAGCCTTGTGGCGCCACCACGTGGCAGGTTTGATAACTAAAAGACAAACAGCTTGACCCAGCACAGTGGTTCTCAAACTTTTTCTGATGGAATAACACTTGGAGACGCCGTACAGTCGCCGCTTATCACTTGGTTCCAGAGAAACTCAGTTATATCTTAATATCACTATTATTTACATTATTGTACAAGAGGAACACACAAATCAACTGAAAAAACCACTTTGCTCACAGAACATCGGAAATCATGACATGATCCCGAAAGTGTTTGTGTACCACCTGGAAGGTACTAGTGTACCATTAGTGGTACGCGTACCTCAGGTTGTAAATCGCTGATCTAACAGCTTTATATTAGTGCATGGGAAATGAAATTGATGTATTTTGAAACTTCTACACGACCGAGCTTATTAAACTGTGTAATAACAAAATTCACGTGCTAAAGTGTTTGATTTATAATTCAAAACCGTGTCATTCCCTAGCTGATTAGTTGTAATACATAAAAAACAACTCGGATTAATTAATTAATTAATGTTTCTATTTATTGTTTAATCATTTACATTTACATTTGACTGTTCTCAATAAATTTGTGTATATTAATTCAAAATTAATAATCATGGAATTAATCGTGAATTAAAGCGTCTGTATGTGTGTGTGTGTGTGTTTGAGTGTGTGTGTCTGGATAAATATGTGTTACTCTGTTTGATGTACAATTTTCTGTCGCCTATATCCAAAGATCTCTGTGTTGAGAAATGCGTAACGTCTAAATCCAAACCTCTCTGTGTTGAGAAAAAGGTGACGTCTACATCCAAACCTCTCTGTGCTGAAACATTTGAGTCGTTTAAATCCAAACCTCTCTGTGCTGAAAAATTATTGACGCGTAAATCCAAACCTCTTTGTGGTAAACATCTTCTGTCGCCTAAATCCAAACCTCTCTGTGCTAAAAAATCACTACGTGTAAATTCAAACCTCTGCTGAAAAATGTGTCGCGTAAATCCACACCTCTTTGTGGTTTAAAAATTTGTCACACGTAAATCCAAACCTCCCTTTGCTGAAAATGTTCTGTCGCCTACATCCACACCTCTCTGTGCTGAAGAATTTGTGTCGCGTAAATCCACACAATCAGTTTATTTTACAAGGAGTACATGGAGCTTTAATTTGTTCTCGTTAACCTTTTGACAAAAAACAAAAAGTAAACAGCAGACCCCGAGTATATCGATGCTGAATTCAAATTTCTGAATTCAACAACAAACATGTATTTCGTACAGCAGCAGATTGACAACTCACTTCTATACTATAATTTGTTTTTCCATAGACCGTACACGAAAAATAAGAGCAAAATAGAAATACAAAATCGACAAAGTATAATTTAAACAAATTGAGATATAGAATAAAATATTTTGCAATATATGACTGATACAATTCCGGCTGTTCTGTCGCAACTTCTACGTGTAACCGCTCAGTCAGTCAGTTTTTCAGTCTTGTGTGTGCAGTCTTTCTGGCAGCATTGTGTTGACGATTGACTGACTTGACGGGACTTATTTAGTACTTGCGATCTTTTTCCTTTTTTGTAGTTTTTTTTTCTTTCCTAATTTTCCTGGTTTATTGGGTTTTTTTTTTGTGACCCGCATGGTCGGTCCATGACCCGACCAGGCGTGGCGGAGGCGCCGGGTCCTCCCGGGACCCGGAAACGGCGCAAAAGACATAGAGGCAGGAAGTCCAGCTCTTCGGATCGTCACTCGGAGGCTTCTTGTCCGAGTGATTGTTCCCGGACCACCGACACGGCAACGAAAAAGGATACGACGGCGACTAAATCTAATGGGGAATTGACTATTGGCAAGGAAAACGGAAATGTTTCACCAACCACTTCAGATCTGAGCAATAGGTATGTGGATCCCAACGGCTCATTTGTGATGATTAGATCCAAAAACGAGAATTTCTCATTCAGGCGAATTGGACCTTTCTGGCCGTGTGCACAATTAGAGTGTTTTTTCGGAAAAGTAAAGTTTGAGTGCCAGACTCCGTTTGACGGCTCTTTCATGGTGAAAACAAAGAACGCCAAGCAAACGTTGAGGCTGCTGAAATGTACTGAATTTTGTCAACAACCCGTTACAGTGACCACCGACAGTGTCCGCAACTCGTCGAAAGGAGTTGTATTTGCTCCCGAGCTGCGAGACCTGTCGGAAGAGGATATTTGCAAGGGACTCAGTGCCGAGGGGGTGAGTGGTGTGCGTCGTGTGACTGCGTTCCGTGACGGTCAACGACGACCAACACCACTGCTCATCCTCACTTTCAACTCATCAACTCGACCAACAGAAGTTTTTGCTGGCTACCTGAAGTACGATGTGCGCGTGTTCATCCAGAACCCACTTCGCTGCTTCAGGTGCCAGCGATATGGACACGGTGCGCGCAATTGTCGTGGTGAGGCGCTATGTGCGCGGTGCGGCGAGCGCGACCACGGTGACGAGCCGTGTAGCGTCCCCTGTCGCTGTCTGCACTGCCGCAGCACCGAACACTCCGCCGGACACAGCAGCTGCCCTGTGTGGCAGAAGGAAAAAGAGATATGTGCAATTCAGGCCAACCAAGGCATCTCTTTCGTTGAAGCCCGCAAACTGTACGAGAGACAGTGCCCCCCGAGGCAGCTCTCGTACGCGGTGACTGCCAAACAGCCAACACAGTGTGTATCAGTGGGTGTGCAGACTGACACCATCCCGCAGCTGCCCCCTCTGATGCGAATTCCACCTATGCAGAAACAAACAAACACAAACAAACACCAGTCAGTATGCACCACACAAACTCAAACTCCACCAGCACTGAAAAAATTTCAAAACACGACCACAACAGCATCACCAAAAACACCGGCTCAGGCGAGTTCTTCGCGAACCGCCACATGCCCCGCGGACCACACTTACAGTGGGCCAAAAAAGACGGCGTCGAAGCGGACGCCGCGCCGACGATCGAAGTCGGCCACCCCTGTCATCGACATCGTCGATGTGCCCCCCGATGACCCGGGGAGTGCCGACACTGCTGACGTTTCTCCGGATGGCCCGGGGAACGTCAGCACATAGCTTTAATTTTTATTAGTATTTATCATGGCGACCGAGTGCAATAGTTTTTTCCTGCTGCAATGGAACTGTCGTGGGCTTTTATCAAAATGGGCTGAGTGTGAACAATTATTTTATCATCGCTCACCCAGTATCATCGCCCTTCAAGAAACGTGGTTCCACCCCACAGATCAGCACAACCTCTCCTTGAGAGGATATTGTTTGTATAGAAACGATTATGTGGGTACAGGACGGCGCAGAGGTGGTGCTGCCCTCTATATTAAAAACAGCATTCCGCAGAAAGCTCTTGCCGTGCAGCAGAGTGATGACATTCAAATAGTGGCGTGTACCATCTTCATCAATCAGTGTTTTTTAGATGTTTTTTGCTTGTACTCACCGCCACATGTCTCACCTTATTCACTCGATCGTCTTTTAAACAATATCATTTTTAGTTCACAGCACAAAGTTTTAATTGTTGGTGATTTTAACGCGCACAGTTCATTATGGGGCAGTTGTCTGACGTCAGACAAGGGTCGATTGATAGAGCGTTTTATGGCGTATAATAATTTTGTTGTAATGAATGATGGGTCGCCGACACACTATGACATATCTACCGGATATTCATCGGCCATAGATCTGACACTGTGCTCACCTGAGGTTGCCAGTTGGTTTGGCTGGTCGACAGATACTGATCTGAGATCGTCAGACCACTATCCAGTGTACCTGTCAGCACCTCAGCGTGCTAGCCCAGCACAGTGGATCCCAGGATGGAACCTGAAGCGAGCCAACTGGACTCTTTTTAGTCAGTGCTGCACGTGGGATCAGTCCGATGAGAACGAAAATGTCCACCATCTACACCATCAGATAAACATGGCTCTCCAGCGGGCAGCTACGCTATCTATGCCGTATAAGTCGCTCCCGCCCAAAAAAAGTCCAGTGCCCTGGTTCACGGACGAATGCCGCCAAGCGCTGGCTCGTAGGAAGAGGGCACTGAGACAACACAAACGCCTCAACACTGTCGACTCCAAAATTTCATTCTGCAGGGAACGTGCGCGCGTTAGAAAAACTGTTAGAAATGCAAAAATTTCCTCCTGGCAAAACTTCCTTAGATCGTTTAACTCATCTACATCAATTACAGAAATATGGCAGGGTATAAGAAGGTTGAACGGCAAGCAGATCGCTAGACCACTACCGATACTGAGTGTCAACGGGGACAACGTGGGAGAGCCGAAAGCGGTGGCAAATGCGCTGGCTCTCCATTTCGAGAAAATCACCGCAGCCGACACCAGTGACGTCTCGGGTGGTCAAGCTATGCCACGTCTCACTGTGCCATCTTCAGCCTTCGAAACTCCATATCAACTGGCATATAATAACACTTTCACCAAGCATGAACTCACCAGTGCAATAGCCAAGTCCGGGCACACATCAGTTGGCCCAGACAATATTCACTACGCATTTTTAAAACATGCTCCATCAGATTTTATCAACCGTATTTTATCATTTTTTAATCTCATCTGGACCTCACAGATATTTCCACCTTCCTGGAAAGAGAGTATCATTTCGCCAATCCTCAAAAGAGATAAACCAAAGAATACTTCTGCGTCATATAGACCAATCACACTCACAAGCTGCTTGGGCAAAACGATGGAGCGCATGGTGGCACATAGGCTCTCGTACCTGATGGAAACCCATCATATCATCGATGAGCACCAGAGTGCATTTCGCCCTGGTTGTGCCGCCATTGACCAAATTGTGCGTCTCGAAAACGACATCAGGCTGGGTTTTGGGGCCAGACAGTGCACACTGGTCGTGTATCTGGACCTCACCAATGCCTACGACAGTGTTTCCCCAGATATTTTGCTCCACAAAGTTCATCATATGGGTTTCAGAGGCCAATTGGCACAATATATCAGAAATTTTATCACAGGTACCAGGTGGTTTCAGGTGAGGCTGGGCAGTGTCCTCTCTGACTGGCATGCGTCAGCAAAGGGCCTGCCTCAGGGCAGCTGCTTATCTCCTCTTTTATTTAATTTAATGATTAATGACATGTTTTATCGCATACCGACGGGAGTCTCGTATTCGCTTTATGCTGATGACTGTGCTATATGGGTCCGAGGTAGTGAGGTGCATGAAATGTTTTCTATTATGCAAGAAGCTTTAAACGGTCTGACACAATGGGCGAGCACAAATGGTCTCAGGTTTTCTGGAAGGAAGTCTGCCGCCGTAATGTATGCGATTGATAGTTTTCAAGAGGGTCCCATACTTACAGTGGCAGACGAAGCAATTCCTTATCAACAGTCGCATAAATTCCTCGGAGTTATTCTTGATAAGAGACTCAATATGCGGCAACATGTGAGCCATTTGAAGACACAATGCGCCAAGAGACTGAACATAATGCGTGTTATCGCGGGCAATCGGTACGCGGGCGGAAGTACGTCGGTGCTCCAGAGCATATATAAGACCCTCGTTTTGCCGGTCATTGACTACGGTGCGCAGGTCTACTCAGCGGCGAGTCCGTCAGTTCTACAGCAGCTAGAGACCGTCCAGAACGAAGGTCTCAGAATCATTTCTGGGGCTTTCAGATCATCACCGGTCGGAGCTTTACGTGCATACACTGGTATCCCCGCTCTTGAAGTGAGGAGAAATAAAACTATCCTGAGGTACGCTTTTAAAATTCTCATTAGAAAAGGTCATTTTATCCGTCGAATTTTAAATTTTCATCCAATTCCATCTCATCAGCGCAGTCGGCGACATCGTGTATTTGCATCCACATTTTCGAGGCGAGCTTTAGCAAAATCGATTGAGATGAACGTTCCGATACCGAGTGAAAATCAAACTGAGGTACACCGTCCTCCTGCACCATGGGTCACACACATTCCCGTGACAACGTGCCTATGTCAGGAGAAATTGGGCGTACTCACAGACCTCGAAGTTCGCGATAGGTTCGCCGAGTTTTATCACCAAAACAAGGACTGGGTACACGTTTACACTGACGGGTCGAAGTGGCAAGACAGAGTAGGATGCGCGGTCATAGTGAAAAACGTGCCACCTGAGCACCAGCAAACTTTTCGCTATCGCCTGCCGTCCTACACCACTGTGTTTCACGCGGAACTGTATGCAATCTACAAAGCAGTTGAGTTTGCGAGCTTTCAACATTACCCAAAGTTTTTTATCATATCAGATTCCAAGGCGGCACTTCAACATTTATCCAATCATTCATCACTCGATTTTATTCACCATCGAATTTTAGACCTATATAGACAAATTGTGACGAGCGGCAAATCCTGTGTTTTTATGTGGGTGCCAGCTCACCGAGGAATCACTGGCAACGAATTAGCGGATGCAGAGGCTAAATGCGCTCTCGAGGAGATCACGATACAAAACTATCCTTTAAATAAGTCGATTACAGATGCGATCGTGGATAGTCATATTCGGCAATTTGTGAAGACCCGCTGGCAGCAAGAACGGCATCAATACAAACTGGGCGAGGTCACCGATGACGTTGGTCCCTGGTCAGTGACAGCTGTTCTACCACGGAGAATAGAAGTATTACTGGCCAGACTGCGTATAGGTCACTCAAGGTTGACTCACGGGTTTTTAATGGAAAGCACTCCACCGCCTCACTGTTCTCGATGTAATGCCGTTTTAACTATCGACCATATACTTTTAGATTGCATGTGCTATGCCGAGAGTCGTAAGCCATTGCACGAATACTGCCTCAATAAGAATATATCATGGAATAGGGCGAGTTTGCTGAGCAGTAGCGATCCGCATTTGACCAAACATTTGGTTGAATACGTTTTTGTGACCGGTCTTGCCGAGGAACTGTGATGTGCTTTAAATCATTTGCTTTTCATATCCTAGTCATTTCCACTCATATCTTATCCTTTTTTAAAAATCTTGACGATTGACATTTAACGACGATGTGACGCTCTAGAGACTATTTCAGCGCAAAGTGGTCGGAATCGGCCGACGCGCTATACCAATCAACAACAACAACAACTTGTAACCGCTGTGACCGTTGGGTTTTTTAATCAATGAGGCTGATTTAAAATTTTACATGCACTAGGTAATATTTATTAAAAGCACCAATAATATATCATTCGTTCATTTGGTAATTTCACAGTAAAACTGTGGGAAAATTGCTATTATAGTGTTAAACGTGAACAAATGCAGTGAGTTTATTTTCAATCGGTATATTTTTGCTTAGTACTGTAACTTGATATACTGATGACCTGAATTCATTTTTTTCTGCGTGAAACAATTACCGATTATAATTATTCTGTCTTATAAACTTTCCATTCTTTGTAATTTGTAACCACCGCTGTTATACGCAAATCCAGTCTGAATTGTTTAGCGCCCGTGGTACAGCGGTTTTGTGTTTGCAGTTACAGAATGGCCCGTCTGAATGCATTCGCTATCGTTCTGTTATTGAGCATCGTAGGATGCCAGAGCAAGGGGTCGCTGGTACGACTGGACGAGGGAAATTGGGACGTGATGTTGGAGGGCGAGTGGATGGTGGAATTGTAAGTGTTTCATTTTGATTGCTCTATTTGTGCATTCATATAGCGCGGTCGCATTCTATCTAGCAGACACGGCTTTGTGCACGTATCAAATTACAAACACACACACATACATAACAGCTATTATATAAACATAAAGCTAATTAGAAAACATATAAAAATACGAACCTGGTCTTATCACTGCTTGGATTGAAGCTTGAGCAATGTGTGTATGTGTGTGTGTGTGTGTGTGTCAGTTTTGCACCCTGGTGTCCTGCGTGCAAGTCCTTGCAGCCAGTGTGGGCTGAGTTTGCGTCTTGGAGTGAGGAGTTGGACGTCAACGTGGCGGCCGTGGATATTACAACTTCTCCCGGTCTGAGCGGTCGTTTTATGATCACTGCTCTGCCCACCATCTTCCAGTAAGTTCATCTGTCTCCCGTTCTCTTTCTATCACATCTGTACTCTCAAATAATGACTCTCATTCAAGCCGATTTTGAATTTTTGACGTCGATCTTTCTGTTTCTTTCTTCCTTGTTAATTTCTGTTTCTCTCTTCCTTGTGTATTTCTGTTTCTCTTGTATATTTCTGTTTCTCTCCTCCTTGTTTCTTTCCGTCTTGCTTGCGAGGCTTGACTGTGCAAGGCGCCAACACAAACAGTGCTCACAGCAGATGCGCTGGCAGTTCACTCTCACTAATTCATCACAAACACGGGCACATAACTCACGGCGCGTGTGTGTGTTTGTGTCCTAGTGTGAAGGACGGAGTGTTCCGACAGTACCGAGGCGCCAGAGATCGCGATCAGCTGATCAGCTTCATTGAGGATCACAAATGGCGTGATCTGGAGTCCGTGTCCAGCTGGCGTTCTCCAAACTCTCACCAGATGTCGCTACTGTCGCACTTCTTCAGATTGTCCATGGTGCTGCGCGTGAGTTCACTCCACCAATACCGACACACACACACACACAAACATGTTTGTGTATGTACTCAACTCGGTGAGTACATACACACACACACACACAAACATGGAAAATCGGAAGTTGTTTCAATTCTCAATCTTTCTTTTTTCAATTTCAATTCAAAATCTAATAGGAATCACAGTTTTGGCCTACAAAAACGAAGGATTAAAAAGTAGTAGATAGATGGAATAGGTTGCCAAGCGACGTAGTACAACAGCCAACGACACAACTGTTTAAGAAGACATATGACAACTGGAAGGCGGCAGTCACGAGCCTGTCTGACTCATTCCTGCCAAGACA
Source organism: Sacculina carcini (assembly GCA_916048095.2). Taxonomy (NCBI): domain Eukaryota; kingdom Metazoa; phylum Arthropoda; class Thecostraca; family Sacculinidae; genus Sacculina; species Sacculina carcini. The sequence goes on from OU696596.1 coordinate 1,079,879, forward strand.
ACTAGTGAGAACAACTAGTAAGAACACACACTTCACCGTCTCTGAGCTAATTTGCCGTAGTTATAGCACAGTAGTTTGAGTAGAAGGCGTGTCGGTATATTTTCAAAACCTTCGTCCGTAGTGACGTTCAATTAGGGTGTGTCGCTCTATTTGTCCATTGTTCCCAAATAGTGTCGTTTAAATAGATATTTATATACCTGCTGTAAGGCAGTGTTTCTTAACTTTTTTTCCAGTATTCGCACCTTTTTCTAATGAAAATTCAAATTCTCACGAAGATACTAACGACGTAATAACAACACTTTTTAAATTCAATATTCACTCATACAGGGAGAATATATAGAGCATGCGTAAAAACATTATTTCCTTCATTTTAGCAGTGCCTGGTGTAAGGTGTCGTGTGAACAATACACTGGTTATTATTATTATGATGTGTAGAGCGTTCATGAGACGTTGACGGAGCGCTACGGCGTACCAGTGTGGACCAGCTACTTACTGTTTGTCACTGGAACTGTGCTGGTGGGAGCTGTATTGGGTCTCGTGTTTGTATGTTGTATCGACCTGTTTTGTGGTCACAAACAGTCCACCCCTCCACCTTCCAGTGTCACAGCCACCACCACCATGACAACACAAGCAGAACCTCACTCAGACCACGAACAGGTACTGATCTAACATTTCTGCTGTTAAAACAACCAGTTTAACCACATGATTTCGTGCAAGCTACACTGGTAATTAATATTGTTATTATTAATTACAGTGGTAAATCCGGTAGCATGGGGGAAGAGTGCAAGTGTACTATTACCACCCTGTGTGGTGACCCCCCATGTACCCTGGAGAAAGATATGTAGATAGAAAGATACATTTAGATAGAAAAATACAAAGATACAGTTATATATAAAGATACAGTTATGTCGATAGAAAGATACATAGATACAGATATGTAAATAGAAAGATACAGTTAGATATAAAGATATAAAGATACTGTTAGATACAAAGATAGAGTTGGATAGAAAGATACAGATATGAAGATAGAAAGTTACATAGTTTGTGTGTGTGTGTGTGACTTGCAGAAATCTGACGACAACGAGGATCATGATGATGATGATGAAGAAGAAGATGAGGAAGCAGCAACCAGACAGGATGCAGGTCCAGAAGACGTTCATTCAGCAGAGGAAGAAGAAGAACAACAACAACATGATGATGATGATGTTGAAGAGATGAAACAAGAAGTTGATGATTCTTCATCCCACACTACTGCCACCCTTGCTGCTTCTGGTTCTTCTGAGATTCGCAAGCGTCGCACAAGAAGAGCTGACTAACACTGACCAATCACTGACCAATCACTAGCTAACTGCTCGTGCCAGCTGTCTCCTGTATAATACCGCTAATGCTCGCACACTCGCCCCTCTATCTCTGCTATGTGTGTGTGTCAGTGTATGTCAGTTTGTGTGTGTTTGTGAGAGAGGCGAAGTATTGGAAGATTACTGTTGTTTTATTCTGGTGATAATTATGGCATTCCTGAATAATTATATGTATGTATATATAAAAAAAATGTGAGTGTATTTAAATATCATTGAGTTGTTGTCTCTTGCACTGAAAATAAACTTAATGAAATTGGCGTTTGATTATTGTGTAATATACGAGCAAAAATACGGAAGATACACAATACAGTAAAGGTTGGTGCACGCTATAATCACGTGCTACTGTGTAATTTCTCACAACTCTGAAACACACACACTGACACATACACTGAAACACACACATTCACTGAAACACACACACACACACACACTGAAACACACACACACACACACACACACACACACACACACACACACACACACACACACTGAAACACACACACATTCACACACACATTCACTGACACACAAACTGACTCATAAACACACACCGAAACACACACATTCACTGAAACACACACACACACACACTGATACACCCAAACACTCGGACGAGAGAGGTTAGCTGGCTATGTGAGCTGTGTGTGTGTTTCGGTCATGTTACTGTGGCTGGTTGTGTGAGGAGGCAGGGCTGATGTTTGTGAGTCTTGTGAAGATGTTGAAGAGTCAGTAGTAGCAGGAGGAGGTATCATGTAGTCGACACCATCAATCTCCAGCTGAGGCAGTTGGTCAGTGAGCAGAAGACAAATGTACGGCAACTCCTTGATGTGGTTGAACCCCTCCAACTTGAGAAATTGCAACTTTCTGCACAAAAAACAATTATGTGTGTGCGTGTGTTGAATTCATTTTTCATTTATTCATTTATTGCGACACTCATCCACTACGTGGTTTTTAGAAGCATCTTACAACCTAGATAGTCATTATAGGTATACACAATAAAAGCATAGTCATACGTACCACGGTGTTGGAATAAAAGTTCTTTCAAGTAGTAGGAACATGGTTAAAACGGTGCTCAAGTAAATCTGAGGCTCAAGTCTGGTAAAATAAAGCTGAGGCATACACGTTGAAGTTAAGATGATAGTTAAAATGCAGAAAAAAAGTAATATAAAATACAGTTGCATCATTTATAACACATTAAATAACACACACACGATAAAATAATTAAATAACACACACACGAGTACCATGTTGTCATGGAAACCGTGGTAATAAACAATACTTGCATATATTAATACATGAACTGTGTTGTCATGGAAACCGTGGTAATAAACAATACTTGCATATATTAATACATGAGATAGTATAAATTCACTTAATATGCACCACAAGACAATTATATAACGATGTATACAGTGATTATACGTTGAAATGTTAAATATAGCTTATATATTTGATTATATATTAATTACACATCAACATGTATCTGGGGTTTACATAATGACTTTCACTGATGTATGATTGTGTATATGTGTATGTGTGTGTGTAAATGAGTGTATGTATGTTCATGTACTTGTGTGTTTATGTTCGTGTGTGTGTATGTTCATGTGTGTGTATTAGTGTGGGTGTGTATATACCGTATATTTCGGCGTATAAGACGACCCTTAAAGTAAAAAAATCACCCTTAAAAATTGTGGGTCGTCTTATACAACCGATATAAAAGTCTGACCTTGAATTCTGCGTACAGAATTTTTCATTTTACATGAAAAAATCAGTATCATTTTGGTTGTAAATAAAAATGGTTGATTACAAACACCTTTATTTCTCAATAAGAGTAGGTATTACAGTACAACATCATCAATATCAAAAATCAAACCTGCTCCATATGTATATCTAGCATATGTCTATCTATATTTAGCAGTCGTCTTATACAACCGATATATGATAAATGCATAAAAAATTTGCTCTAATTTTGTACCTCGTCTTATCTGACGGTCGCCTTATACGCCGAAATATACGGTATATGTGTGTGTGTGTGTGTATGTTCATGTGTGTGTATAAGTGTACGAGTGTATATGTGTATGAGTGTATATGTGTGTATGTGAGGTTGACCTGAGGTGTACAAGACAGTGCAGTCCACGAGCTGTGATGCCAGGACAACTGCTCAGATCAAGATATCGCAAACTGCCAGAAAACGAGGAACAAATTCTCGCCACACAGAAATCATCCACGCGTCGGCATTTGTTCATTAGTAGAGTCTGTACGTGCCCCGCTCTCACTGACAACACAAAGATTAACAGCCTCAAGTGACAGCTGCTACACGGGAAGAAGCTTATGAACACACACAGGCGTGTCCCGTTCAGCTCGCTGTCACCGCAGAACCGACCCTCTCCACGCTATGACGCCACAAGAACGGAAGACGTATTAGAGAGGACCACCTCCCCAGAATGCATGACACAACACATGACTGATATCTGGTACCAGTATTTACTGCTGGGTGGACAGGGACTGTTGGATTATAGAATTCGCCCAATGATATTATCCTCCACCGGGTTTTGAACCAAGGACCTCCCGCTTGTGAGGCTTGTATATACACACACTGACATATACACACACACACATTACATTAATAACTGAATTAGATTGTGCTGAAATGTCACCACTGACTGATATTTTCCAGTCCTTCGTACACGACATCACATCCAGACAGATCGAGTCGTGATACGTGATGAATGCGACGATACTGGTGCAAATACTGTCCCACATCCTGCTCACTGTTCAACCACACATCACTACCCTGCGACAAGACAATTTGAAATTGACATCAACACAAACATTTCTAGTTATGACATATGTCTATATATGTATAGATGTTGGTATAGCATGTGTGTGTGTACATTTGTGTATTGTACTGAAAATCCTCAAAGTATATTTTGATAGATGTACAAAAAAATGCAATATAAATTCATTACACACACACGCATACATAAATACAGATAGATAGACACAGTTGAAATTTGCGTATTAATCCGTGCAAACAAAGCTAAAATATCACCACAAAAATATCCTAGGAGATCAGCTAGATATTTTACAATTGCATGTGATAATGTATGAGACAGCACCTCCGTGTAATAATGCTGTCTTATCTATGTCCATAACAATACATTGTCAGTTAGTCACTAATTAATTGTAGAATTTAACAAGCTAATAAAAAAACTAAGCTATTATGATATGTTACACTAATTATAAGCTAATTTAATAAGTTATCGAGCCAGTTAGCGGCAGTTTGTGTGCATGTGTATATAATGAGCAGTGAATTATTGCGCCACAACTGGGAGGTGCTCGATGCTGAAACTCACGTGAAACTGCACTTTTCCTCGGAAAGTGGTGGTGAAAATGGCGGCTGATACTTCAGCTCCGTGCATATTGAAACAACTCTCACTAAAACTGACACACACACACATACAAACACACACATGCAAATTGTCGTTTGCAAATTGTTTTGTGTTGTATGATATATCATGTTTGATTGCTATTCGATTTTATTGCCTTGTGATTGTATTATATTAATTTAGTTCCTCACTATATTTGATTTAAACAAGTCCTAAAAGAAGCTTCGGCTTATAGGACTTTGTCACTGTGCTATACGATATTTCCACATGTGTGTGCTTATATGTATGAGTGACAATAAACCTAAACAAACAAACAAAAACGTGTGTGTGTGTGCATATGTGTGTGTGTGTGCATATGTGTGTGTGTGTGTGTTTGTGTAATCGTTTTATACTACAGATAACATTGTTTATACTAGTGATGAGTATAAGGTGTAATTTCCTCTTTGCTCTCTCGCTGTCTCTCTCTCTTTATCCATCTTTTACTTTGTGAATGTATGTGTGTATGTGTGTTTGTGTGTGTGTGTGTGTGTGTGTGTGTGTGTGCAGCGCCCTAGAGACCCTCTAGGTTTAGGACGCTATACAAATATCTACCAAATGTAATGTGTTTGTGTACGTGTATGTATGTGTGTGTGTGAGAGAGAGAGGGGTGGATGTTGTACCCCTGTTTTTCAACTATATCCTGCTCAGTGGCGGCTCGCATGTCTTGTTCGGTGGGCAGGCGAAATCTGCTGATACGAGGCTGCTGGGTGAACGGATGCACACACAACTGACTGTCAGGGTACATGGCTGTGAAAATGTCCTTAGTATCTGACCTATCGTCCTCCAGCTTCCTCGCGCTACGCATCAAACTGTTCAAATCACACACACACACATACATCCTTACATTACATTAGGACATTTATATCGCGCTTTTCACCTGAAGGTCTCAAAAGCGCTCACACACATGCACACACTCAAGCACAAGAGGCAAACACATACACAATCACACACACACACACACACACACACACACACACACACACACACACAAACACTGATACAAACACAAAACAGACAAGCACACATACACACATTTACATACACACAAACACACACATATATGTGTGAGTGTGTGTGTGTGTGGATCTGTATGTAAGATTGCATTATCTGATAGATATGACTATCTTAATGAGTGGATGTGTGTGTATCTATGTGGACCTATCATCATATTTATACACTTAAAACCCGGATATAAGAGAGAGTTGTCGGCAGTGGAGAAAAAGTAGCTTATATATCCGTGGAAAATAAGTACACGTAAAGTATATAGAAAACGGACTGGAAGAAATACTCTCTCTTATATCCGGAGTAAACTGTATTCGATTTCTAATCTCATTCCCCGAATAGTGGATTAATTAGATACAACACTGATTGAGAACTAACATGCTGGTGGCTTGCTCCTGTTCCTTGCTGAAAAAAGTCCTCCGCCATAATGTTCTATTACACGACAACACTGTAGTGCCACTTCGAGCGAATTTGTTCAGACACGACATCACGAACTGAAACAAACAAACAAGCAAACACACAATCAAAATTGCTATGACACCGCTATAAATATATCAATCAATCATTTATTTGTATAGCGCCCATTGAAGAACACAAGCCCGACAAACTACAACGAATATGGGAAAATAAACAGATTAAAACATGAAAATACCGCGCACACACAAACACAAAATAACATGCGGACAACTATAAGAACCAACAACGATAGAAAGATACTATGAAAGATGCCACAAACTACAAAACCATATTCACAGTATAATATAAAATAAAAAGAAAAGCGGAAAAAAAGCGAAAGTTTAGTGAAGGAAAGAGAAATAACTACAAGAAAGAAAAACAAGGAATTACATTAAATCAAGCACAAAAAAGTCACAATAAAAAAACACCAAACATGGTGTGCCAACATTATAAATCGTCTCATAATCTTGCATCAGAAATGATAACCTCACATTGATAAGCTCAGACCAGCGATATCTGACAATACAGCGCCTAAACTATTCAAATTAACAAGGTAAGGTAGGGTAACGTGTATTTATAAAGCGCAAATATTCACATACACACACACACACAGTTTCAGATGCGCTGCAAATAAATAATATCGAACACAAAGAAAAAAGACAAGACACCATGTGTTTGATCACATATATATATATATATATATATATATATATATATATATATATATATATATATATATACCAAATGAAGACAAATGACAAATATAGTTTGATAAAATATACACACAATGCGCTTATAAAGACCTTCCCTCAAAACACTCAATATACTCAAGTAAACAAATCTACACACACGACCTTCAAAGCATAATTGATATCAACTGATAATATAAACATGAATATAAACATGATTGATAAACGCAATCGACTAAGTCACGTGCAGTTATCAGCAGTGATACTCTCGTATAATCATGACAAAACCTGGTGCAATATTCAGCGGTGACTGTATCGGTTAACAAATAAACACCACCAAGCAAATGAAAACAACGCAAAACAAAACAATGCATGAAATCAAAACGTGGCTATGGAAATTCTCGATTGGAAGCTTTGTCAATTTCCCTAGTACAGATGAATTGGCGCATATGTTGTGAGGGTATCCAGACACCAGATGATTTCCTTGGAGGGCTGTTGTGTCTGATGCGCGTCTATTTTGTTAAATTACAGTGTTTTCAATGGTGAGTTCCGCCATATGTTGACATGCGAATTTTACTGTGTAAAATTTTTCTGGAATCAGTCTATTGTTTTGACTAGTTTATTATAACTGGAACAGTTGTTTTTTACTTCGTCCCTGTCTGTCGGATAATGCAAGTGATTTCTTTATATATATAATTCTCTATACTGTGCCTCATCTGGGCAGCGGTTACATTTGACATGAACTTGTAAACTGATGCATTAGCTCCCTCAAACCTGTCAATTGCGCAGTTCTAGCGAGTGAACGGTGCTGTGTTTATGATGCGCGTGCAGCGTTCCTTGTGACCGCGGAGGACAGTGTACCCACACGTGCTTGCATGCCGATCAGCATGGCTGGAAGATACGGGAGGGGTGAGTCTGTAGACGACTCTTTGTTGAGCTCCGGTGACCGCGAGGTCGGCGCTGCTGTGCGTCAAGATGCGGCCTGTAAGGTGCGACTTTTGGTGTTGCACGACTATGACGGATGTGGTGATGATGAGTTATCTCTGCGAAGAGGTCAGAGTATCGAGCTTTTGTCCACTAACTGTCAAATATCGGGTGGTGCCGGCTGGTGGATCGGCATTGTCGACGGAAAAGTGAGTAATGTACCTTATCAACGCTCAATGTAAACATGCTTAATTCCTCCATGATAAAAGACAAACGTCAGATCGTTCTGGGCCAGCCGTGAGAGACTGTGAATAAATTTGGCCGTAACTATCGGCAACGCTATCTCCCTCAAATTCTAGTGTCATTTCTGTTAATTGGTGAATATACGTATGTGTGTGTGTGAAAGGTGGGAGTGTTTCCGTCCAGCTACGTGGACAACACAGAACCTCCCATCATCAACTTTGACCAAATTGAACTGGACGAAGTCATTGGTGTCGGGGGATTTGGCAAGGTGGGGAAGTGGAGATGTCATATGGCCTAGCAGACCGCTTAGATCATGCACTAATATCATGAATACCAATCATAATCAAGCATTTTCTCTTATTATACAGTCTCATTTCGTACGTTTTTGCTGGTTTTGGCTTCGCTGTGGAGTTAATAAATTTCTGTGAAATCACGTGATAAGTCTGTGCTACATCTTCTGTGCTCCACTTGCTTATTATTATATGACCAGCATTTTCTTGTGTTTGATTGCCGAAGTGCAAACAGAAATGTCGTCCTTGTTTGTGTGAAAGGTGTATCGGGGATACTGGCGTGGTGAACTGGTGGCTGTCAAGGCAGTGAGACACGCGCTAAATGCCAACTGGGCCGATTCTGTAGATCAGGTATTCTGTAGATAGGATTCTGGTGATCCTACACACACACAAACACAAATTGTATGATTCTGAACAATGTTGTTGGATGTGATTCTTCTTTCAGACAGTGGATTGAGTTGGTAGATGGCGTGGTTGAACATATGATGTCTCGTGCTCACGTGCTTGTGTGTGTGTGTGTGTGTGTGAGATAGGTTCGTCAGGAGGGTCGTCTGTTTTGGCTGCTGGAGCACGAGAATATTGTGTCTCTACAGGGAGTGGTGCTAACTCCTCCCAACCTCTGTCTTGTAATGGAGTATTGTCGCGGCGGCTCTCTCTCCAGCGTGTTATATCAGAAAAAGGTCATTGAGTCTTCTTGTCTGTCTATAAGTTGCAATCATCATGATTAATTGTGCAGTGTGTGACCTACACCACATCACTTACTGTTTTCAACCATTGTATTGCCGTAAATAAACAACTAATGCTCATAGACGGACACACATTTCATATATACAAATACAGAAATATAAACACACATACAAGAATAAACACATACTGTCTATGTGTGTGGGTGTTACAGGTACTACCTCACGTGCTGCTAGACTGGGCCATCCAGATAGCCAATGGTATGCACTACTTGCACGAGGAGGCACCAATCTCAATGATCCACCGCGATCTCAAGTCGTCCAACGGTACCTGCTCCTTCATTTGTGTCTGTCTGTTTGTTTGTTTGTTTGTGTGTAAGTTGTTAAGCAGTGAAGCTTTGAGTGTGCGGGTTTTTCAGTCAGATAAATTACCAGAAATTCTACATGTGACAGTTGAAGTTTTACTGAACATAATCAGTGTTAAGACGCAGTTACACTTGTTAATTTGTCATAGTTTATGTCATAGTTTATAGTTTATAATACACACAACTCAGTAAAGAACCAGAACGAAAAGTACAAGAAACAGAGAAAGTTGGTCGAACCGGCGCTGTTTGACCAACATTAATTCATAATTCAGCTCTTATTTAGATAGTTTGATTAACAGCAAAAATCCACATACACACACACACAGTGAATTATTACATTAGGACATTTATATCGCGCTTTTCACCCGAGGGTCTCAAAAGCGCTCACACACACAGAGACATACACAAATGCACATTTACATGCGCAAAAACATAAAAACACACCAACACACACACACATATATATACATATTGAATACACAACATTCAGTCATACATTCAAACACACTCGAATACACTCGCTTATGTGTGTGTGTGTGTGTGTGTGTTTGTATAGTGTTGTTATCAACGCCGTACTGTGAGTCGCACACAAACAGCCCCGCTATGACTACCACGTGTCGAGACACGGTGCTGCTCAAGATCATTGACTTTGGTCTGGCGCGTGAGATAGCACCTGCAGACTCACAACCTCTACGCATGACACAAGCGGGCACATACGCGTGGATGTCACCGGAGGCCATTGAGTTGAGCGCCTTCAGCAAGGGCAGTGATGTGTGGAGTTACGGCGTGTTGTTGTGGGAACTGCTGACTGGCGAGCTGCCTTATCGTGGCATTGATGCTCTGGCAGTAGCTTACGGGGTGGCTGCTCATAAACTAAGCCTGCCTGTGCCCAGTTCATGTCCGGCGGGATGGCGCAATCTCATGAACAGTGAGAACAAGACTCTCTCTCTCAGACACACACACACACACACATGCACGCAGCAATCACTGATAAGTTGAGAGCGTATTTACACCTTGTGTCACATCACTTTCTGGCGAAGTTTGAAGAATAATTTTCCGGAGGAAATAGCTTGCTTATTCACGCGCCATTCCGTTTCACACCAGTTTCATTTCCACAGTATATGTGTGTGTGTGTTTTTCACAATGTCATTACTCTTCCCTTTCTCTGTCTCTTGTGTATTTGTTGATGATCAAGATGCATGGAGATGACAGTCATGTAGTTGATGACTCTCATGCGTTCTAGCCATTTCATCTTATTTATTGGGGCTGCTGAGTCACACTGGCACGTGCGTGATGGTGTGAGGTTGTTGGCAGCGAGATCCGCGCAGTCGTCCTTCATTCTCGCTTATTCTGGAGCGACTGCGGGAATTGAGCAACT
>OU696596.1:1095694-1125694 GCA_916048095.2 Sacculina carcini
TTTGTCTTTCTTTCTCTCTGTTTCTCTGTCTCTCTGCCTTTCTGTCTTCTCTTTCTATTTTCCTGTCTTCTCTCTCTCTCTGTCTATTTGATCTCCCTTTTCTTCCCATGTCTGTTTTATCTGTCTCTCGGTTTCATCTCTGCGCTTCTGTATTCCTGTTTCTTTCTCTATTTTCTATGCATTTCTGTTTCTCTATTCCTATCTCTTCCCTATATTTCTCTGTCTTCCTTTCTTTCTATCATCCTGTCTGTTCTTTACCTTTCTATTTGTCTGTATTCCTATCTCTTCTCTCTGTTTTCATGTCTATCTTCCTGTCTTCTCTCTGCCTTTCTGTTTCTCTGTCTTCCCCCCGTGTCTTCCTGACTCTGTCTGTCTGTCTGTCGGTGTATGTGTTGAATTACGCTTGTATATCCAGCACTTCTGTGTGTCCTATGATCCAACTCACTGACAAACACAAATGTTTCGTTCAGTATTTGTTCGAGACACATTTTGCTAGCAAATCGTCCATTCTTATTCATTCTTGTTCACCTGTGCTCTCAAAGTACGCTACTAATCTCGCAGTCAAACGCGTAAAAATACGAACGTCGTGAATTATGGACAGCTAGAATGCTGGATAAGTGTGCTGATTGGCGGATTGCTTGGTTGTTTCGTGCATCAGTTTGCCTGTTGGAGCCGCTAGTTCGTCTGGCGCTCGTGTAGATGGCAGCACAGGCGCGTGGTGGACCAGTGTACTGCCTATTCAGCAGCAGGAACCGTCTCTACTGCCTCATAACACCTATCATGGTCGCACCAGACTGCTGCGTCGTCGGGCCCCCCTCTCATTGAACCGCCCTCCTACCCCCACTCAGGTACTCCAGTCTTATTCCCTCCTAACAAACGCTTTAGCAGTGTTATTTTGCGTTGCCTCGATGTTTGTTGCGAGTTGTTGGTGGCTTTTATCTATAGTCTTCTAGCAGCCATTGTGACCGATGTTGTGTTGACGTATTGTTTCCGACAGTTCACACTATCTCTATCCTCACACACTGGCAGACAGTTCAATGCTGAATTTTGTAGATAGTGTAGAACTAACACACGCAGGTTCTGACTAACACACGCAGGTTCTGACTAACACACGAAGGTGATAACTAACACACGAAGGTGCTAACTAACACACTCAGGTGTTGTTTAACACACTCAGGTGCTAACTAACACACTCAGGTGCTAAATAACACACGAGGGTGCTAACTAACACACTCAGGTTCTAACTAACACACTCAGGTGTTAACTAACACACGAAGGCGCTAACTAACACACTCAGGTGTTGTTTAACACACTCAGGTTCTAACTAACACACGTAGGTGCTAACTAACACACTCAGGTGCTAAATAACACACGAGGGTGCTAACTAACACACTCAGGTTCTAACTAACACACCCAGGTGCTAAATAACACACGAGGGTGCTAACTAACACACTCAGGTGTTAACTAACACACGCAGGTGCTAAATAACACACTAGGGTACTAACTAACACACTCAGGTTCTAACTAACACACTCAGGTGTTAACTAACACACGAAGGCGCTAACTAACACAGGCGGGTTCTAATTAACACACTCAGGTGCTAACTAACACACTCAGGTTCTAGCTAACACACTCAGGTGCTAACTAACACACTCATGTGCTAACTAACACACTCATGTGCTAACTAACACACTCAGGTTCTGACTAACACACTCAGGTGCTAACTAACACACTCAGGTGCTAACTAACACACTCAGGTGCTAACTAACACACTCAGGTGCTAACTAACACATGTATGTTCTAACTAACACACTCAGGTGCTTACTAACACACTCAGGTGTTAACTAACACACGAAGGTGCTAACTAACACACGCAGGTTCTGACTAACACACTCAGGTGTTAACTAACACACGTAGGTGCTAAATAACACACTCAGGTGCTAACTAACACACTCAGGTGCTAACACACAGTCATCTCAGACCGCTGGGCTCTCTGAGTCGGTAAAATGTCGTTTTCCTCAACTTGATAATATTGCACGTACACACAACCAGAACATACGGAGTCATAAGGAGACATGTGCTGTGCTGTTTTGTGATACAACCGCTTTTGTGATTGTTTTTCTCGCTGCGTTGCTCACTTAGTGGTGCTTTAGTCTGCTTCGTGCTGGAATATTGAGGTGTCGGCTTTTCACATGGAGATAATGTTTGGTCCACCTGTGTGTGTGTTGTTTTACTAGACCACTTGCTATACTGTTTCTCACCGGCTCCAATACAGACTCGGTTGAACCCGTTGTTCTCATACTAGCTACACATCCCCCTATGTGTTTGTTTGTTCAGTCGTGTTCACGGGAGGTTTGTGTGGTCGACACGTCACTTGAGCTCGCACAATCCAGCCATCACCATGACAACAATGATGATGATGAGAGTCGCACGTGTGAGCGGTGTGTTTGGCGCCAGCCTCCCCCACAACAGCTCGAGCGAGAAAACAGCGACACCTCCTCGCCTAGCTCACTGACTATGTTCTCGTTCTCTTCGGAACCTGCGCACGTGATGACACGCCAGCACGCTGGTGTGCCAACACAACAACAACAACAACATTGTCAACGACCATCTGCATCCATTGTGGAACATCAACAACAACAACAACAAGGTGGTGCCGTATTCTACGTACCGAGTCCTCACAATGCTGTCGATACAGACACAGAAGATACAGATGAGGATACGTGGGCCTGGATACATCATACTGCCGGAGATAAACTCAATATGTCTTCCAACTGTCCTCCTAGCTCACAAACACACTCCACTCGACTGATCAACACTCCGAACTCCCATCCCTCTCTATGACCTCCCTCGCTCTTCCTCGGCTCCTAATTATTCGGTCCGATGTTATTCCCTTTCCTAACTGTCAGTCCAGGAGCTAACATTCCACAATGACAAGGCGTTTTATACGAGTAGTTTTCCGCCATTGCTGGCATATAATGCGTTCAATATTTTATGAGTTTAGCTATCAATTATCAACTATAGTCAACTATTTCTCTCTTGCCTCTCTATTTATCCGTGTTCACAATGACTACCTCTGCTTTCGTGCGTCTTCAGGGCGTTTGTGTGTGTGTGTGTGTGTGTGTGTGTGTGTGTGTGTGTGTGTGTGTGTGTGTGTGTGTAAGTACAATGTGTGTGCATGTGTTCAAATCGTTGGTGTTCAAGTGCATATTGCACGTGATTTTGGCCCACGTGTTTCAATATTTGGCAATGTTGGTTGTTGATGGTTTGCACTATGTCAATGACACAAGAAGGTCATACACACATACAGTGCGCCACTTGAAATCACTGCCTGAAACCGTGGAGCTTTTTTGTGATCAATTCCGTCAGTTTTCTGTCGGATGAACTTAATATCTACGCTTGTGCTTGGTAAGCTTAGTCTTGTATAATTGTTTGTTTGTTGTTGTGATTATCAATTGTGCCATATAGTATAATATCAGCTGTTTGCAACGGTGTACTCGTGATCAAGTCACGAGATATCGTCAGTCTCAAGTTTTCCTCCTCTCTGACTATTAATCCGCCTGATCAGTTAATAATGAACCTGGTTCGAGGGAGGTCTTTCTCTCTGTGTGTGTGTGTGTGTGTGTGTGTGTGTGTGTGTGTGTGTGTGTGTATGTATTTCTGCTTTCTGTATATCTGCTTGGTTTTCGTCCAGTTGTTGCGTATCGAGCTTGCCTGAATTTCAGTTAGATGTTTCACTTGTCTACACACGTCGCTTTGCAGGGAATTAATTCCACTAGATTATGTTGCTGATCGTGCAAAGAATGCTGCCATGTGCAATGAGTGATGCCAAGCGTCGTGCCAAATCCACTATGCACCTGCAATGATAGGCAATATTCGACCGGTGTTCAATTCGCTTTCGTGCCACAGTTATGCCAGCTTTATCAGTAGGAAATTACTGGTTGTTTTGTTGAATTTGGTTGAATTGTGTGTTGTGAGATAGAGTTGTGTGTTTTTACACACACATAGCGTGTTCTATCAGCCTATTATTACCGAGTCACTTCTCGTGTCACACATGTATCGTAAATGTTATATTTGTTGCTTTGTTCGCTGGTTGCTTTTGCAGATGTTATTGTTTTTGTCGCGTGCAAAATGGACGCCAATATACTCACTGATATCTTGTCTCAAATCGCCTCTAATTGCCAACCGAATTTACCCAGATATTCCGCTCAATTCTCACGAAATTGTTGCGTATGATAGTGGAACAATAAAGCACCAGAGTTCAACAAAGTCGTTCTGCTAGTAAATCTGCGTTGATCCACACACACACACACACAGTGGATAAAAGAAGTGTAGTGTGGGAGCGATGGCGAGCGAATCTGAGATGAGGTTTTCACTCTAGCCCAGTGGTTCCCAACCTTTTTCAGCTTGTTACCCAATTTAGCATCCCATATTAAGCATGTTACCCCTTTGTTACTGTACATATTACTGTAAGCATTCACACACACACGCACGCGTGCACACACAACTATATATAACACGCCATATGAGCAATACAATATCCACACAATGCAAACAATAAACATAATATGCTAAGTTAACATTAATCCCAATACAAGGTACCGCAATGTTTTCTTGAATTTCAGAATTCTTAAAATTTTCCTGTCACCCCTATATTACCCCCGAACAATTGCTAAATTACCCCCAGGGGGTAATTACCCCAGGTTGGGAACCACTGCTCTAGTCTGACCCCGATTGTGCCTTGCCTGCCTTCCTCTGATTGGTCCATTTGACAATCGTACGATACACGGCGTCTCAACACATAATTGCATTGGTGCGCCATCTTCACAAATCAATCACAATACTTGTATATCGATTAGCTGAATACGCGCATAATACAAGACACTACATGGAGACTGTTGTATCAGGCTAGGTTCATTGACAGCGAATCAGTTCAAAATGAAAGTGTACTTACAGACAGACGTGCGTGTGTGGGCATCAATACCCCATGCGCATCTACAAGACATTACATCAGGATCATGCCTAGAACACGACTCTCAGGATCACACCGTCACACACGGACAAGCACACACATAGTTCAGACACTCACACACACACACACAACTCTAACAACCAATCAGCGGCGAGCTGGTCAAGTACTCGTCGCCGCGGGGCATAAACACGTAGCAGCATGACACACGTACAAACACATCACTGGCGGATCCAGGGGGGCTCGGGAGCTGAACCCCCCTCCCCCCCGTCAAATGTTTCCATCAACTCATAACTCATAGGAGGTTTACTAAAAGAGGTCATGAAAAAATATATTTCCATAGAATTGGTTGATATAATAATTATCGCAAAACGTATTCGCACATTATTGTGTGTGTAAATGTGTGTATATATAATTGAAAAATGACCCAAGTCATGACGTTCACACGCTATCTAGTAACTCATACATAATTCAGCCCCTCCACCAGAATAACACTCTGAATCCGCCACTGTGACATAGTAAACTACACAAAGCATGAACGCTAATCACACACACACACACACACAGTAAATCACACACATACACACACACACACACATTACATTACATTACATTAGGTAGATATTTATATAGCGCCCTACACCTAGAGGGTCTCTAGGGCGCTGCACACGCACACACACACACACACACACAAACGCACACACACAGACACACTACACACACACACACACACACACAGAAAGTGAAAGGTAAAGAAAGAAGAGAGATAATTTAAACCTTATAATCATCACTAGTATAGACAATGTTCTCTAGAGTATTATACGATTTAACCATGAAAATTTTTTTTTAGCGTTTTTTGAAGACAGGGATAGAATTGATAGAACGTAGTGTTGGGGAGAGCTTATTGTAAATACGGGGTCCTAAGATAGAGAAACAACGATTATAGTGAGTATGTCTAGAAGGAAAAGCAGGTTCCAATAAGAGACGAGAATCATCAGTTGACCTAAGTGTACGAGTAGATTTCTTGAAGGATAGAAGTTCAAATAAGTACGAGGGCTTACGGAGAATAAGAGTGGTATGGATGATCAAACAGATGCGGTAGTCAATAAGCGCCTTAATAGGAAGAAGTCCCAATTTTTGTAGATAGGGAGAGACATGAGAGCCAGCAGGGAGATTGTAGATTAGACGACAAGCTTTACTAATAACAGATTAAAGTTTGCGAACCTGGCGGTGGTTCAGAGAAAGAAAGAGCGAACAACAGTATTGTACCCTACTAAGAATGAAAGAATTAGCTAGTTTGAAAGCAGCAGAGACAGTTAAATATCTGCGGATAGAATAGATTCGCCTAATGTGAAAGTTACATACCCTAATGATATCAGAGATGTATGGTTCAAAAGAAAGAGAATCATCTAGCAAGACACCTAAGCTACGAACAGATTTAGAGAGAGGAACAGATAGACAAGTTAAACTTCTAGAAGATTGAAAAAGGTTAAATTGTGTCTTATCCGGATTGAGCTTGAGATGGTGGGACAAAGACCAGGTTTCAATGTCATCCAAGAGAGAAGAAACAGAAGATTGGGAAATAGTATCAGACGAGAGAATAATTTGTATGTCATCCGCAAAGATTTGGAAAGTGACATCATGACGATGAAGGATTTCACCTATGGAGGTTAAGTAAATATTAAATAGGAGAGGGCCTAGGACCGACCCCTGTGGGACACCGTATGAGAGTGGGAAAGACTCACTACAAGAATCACTGGTACAAACAAGCTGAGATCGTGAAAGAAGATAAGAGTGGAAGAATGATAGTGCAGCGCCACAAATACCTAGGTTGGATAGAGTATTGAGTAGTATTAGATGATCAACAGTGTCAAAAACCGCAGAGAAGTCCAGTTGAATGAGAAGAACATCCTTAAAAGCAAGAGTAGATTTAAGAATAGAGTCATAGAGGAAGAGAAGCGAGGTTTCTGTTGAGTGAAAACTACGGAAGCCTGATTGTTCAGGGAGAAATAGATCATGGCGCTCAAGGTAGTCCGAAATCTGGACATAAGCGGCCATTTCAAGCGATTTGGAAAGCCAAGGAATTCTAGAGATGGGACGATAGTTAGACAAACAATTGGGATCAAGGTTAGGTTTTTTCAGGATAGGGAGTATACTTGCGCTTTTAGACGCAAGGAATTCACCGAGAGAGAAAGACGAATTGATAAAATAGGTGATGAAAGGAAGAAGTAACTCAATACAGTTGGGAATTCGAGCAAGGTTAATAGGGTCCAGGGAGGAAGAACGAGTGTGCACACGCCTCAGTAGTAGCCTGCAATCAGAGATGGAAATCGGAAGGAAAGAATGAAAAATGGCGGAGGTGGTGGGAGAATAAGACAATGTAGCAGGAGGGAAACGACAGCATATATTCGAGATTTTATTCTCAAAGAAATGAGAGAATAGGGAAGGTAAGCGAGTTGGGTCACTATCAGGAAACACAAGGGTATTAGATTTACCTAAGAGTTTATTGAAAATATTCCAGAGGGATTTACTGTTGAGACAGGAGGAAATTTTATTATTATAATAGGATTTTTTGGCGTCCTCACACAAGATATGGTGGTGACGCCGTGCAACACACACACACACACACACACACACACACACACACACACACACACACACACACACACACACACACAGTAAATCACACACAACAAATCTACGCATAGCCAACAAACCCCGACCAGTCAATGCCAGCCACAATGCTATCACAATAGATTATATTCAACGTAAAGCACATCACGTACATCACGGCCACATTAGCATTGGAAAACATGACGTCAAAAAGGCCAAAACTGTTGCGATATGCCTTGTCCTGGTCGGGGCAGTACTACAATATTTCCCTATGAACATATTAGTCACAAACGCTTGTATACTCCCATACTCTGCAATAGGGCAATATGTTCACCTCGGCCAGTGTAGTGTCAAAGGCGTACCAAGTGCGGTGAGTGCAACTGCGGCTTGTGGCCAATATGTTCACCATTCACCATGGCGAAATTTCAGTGGTTTTCAACACAACGCACGAGTTTGTTTACAACAGATGGCTAGCACATAACGTACTGTGTGGTTATTGGCTAGGTTAGGTCAGGCTGGTCAGGTTAGGTCATTTTTTTAAATTCAATCACCGAACGACTGTAACAGGAGCCAACCCATGTGGATTATCGCTCCTTAAGGTTAGGTCAGCTTACTGAACCTAGCCAATAACCACACACAGTACGTTAGGTGCTAGTCATCTGTTGTAAACAAACCCGTACGTTGTGTTTAAGACCACTGAAATTACGCTAGGGTGAAAAGTGAACATATTGACCACATGTAGCGGTGGCCTGTACGGTGATGACAGACCTGTCACCAGATGGCGCTGGGATAGCGCAATGAGTGTTTATGTTTGTTTTATTGTTTCTAGTCACTCAATTCTTGTCGTGATTGTGTATTGTTGTTGCTTTCTATGTTGCTCATTCATGCCGCATACTCAGTACTCAGCTTTAGTTCATCAGCGCTAATGTCTTTATGTAATCGCTTAGATAATGTATATTGTCAATTTTATCTCGTGTATTGAATGTGTAAGTAGCGCCCACAATCGCATGTCTACATCGCAATGTTGGGTAGCTATCTGGCTCAATATCGCGTCGCACCATTCAAATATACGGTCATGCTATTCTGAGTGTGTAGTCGCTTGTACATCTCCACCTATCCGGTCAGTAGGTGATGGTTTACGCTGGTATCCTGATCGCGGTTATTTGCGCTCTATAATTGTAAAACTGTGCCTGGCCCTTCCATGCTCTGTCTAGTCGTGATTCAAACTGAATTACTGTTTCCGCATTCACCACCCACTCGGGCAAATTGTTCCAATTATTTACTACCTGGTTGGAAAAGGAATATTTTCTGACGTTGAGTCTTGGACGGGTCTTAGAAATCTTACTGGAATTTCCTCTGGTAGTTCCGTCGCCCCTCATGTTAAAAATTCCTTCCGAGTAGTCTTAATCGTATTTGTGCGTGATGATCTTAAATACCTCAATTTGGTCTCCTCCGGATCTTCTATAAGCCAATGTTGGCAGTTCCAGCTTCCTCAGTCGATCTTCGTACGACAGGTGTTTCAACTGCGGTACCATTTTCGTTGCACGACGCTGGACGTTTTCGATCATTTCTACATCCTTGACCAAATGTGGGCACCAAATCTGGTTGGCGTACTCAAGATGGGGTCTCACAAGAGCAGTATACAGCACCTTGAATATATTCATATCTAAATGGACAAAAATCCTTCTGATGATTCCTAAAATTGTATTGTATCTGTAGTATTGTTCTTAATACTTACAAGAACATTATAAAGATAGAGAGAAGCTGGTATAGAAATCACTCGCCTTCAGACGTTCTCGAAGTGGAAGTCTTCCGAACGGCTGTGAACAGCATGGATAATGCCAGATCGGTACAGGAAAAGCAACCTTCGTAGATCACTTTAAAAATTGCCTGGTAAAGTGAATGCATGAAAAACGTGACATGAAATGTTAAAAACAAAGAACTACATTGGATATTGAGCTGCAATATGTAATACAAGCCATACAATCAAATTTTTTAAATATCCACCTTAAAAGACTAAATGTTCTGATTTACTTCTGACCAAGAGCTAGAGACAACATATACCAATTCAAATACAGGTCTGTCAAAATAGTCAGAGCAGTAATTATATATGAGCAAGATTCTATTTTAAAATATTTTCACTTTTTGGGTTAGTTTCCGAAAATCGTACTGTTATTTGTAGTATTTTTCAGCAAAAAATCACCGCTAAGGTATTCTACATTTTGTATTCTTTATATAAAATAAATCTTGAAAAAGGCAAATATGCGCGATGCTTATGTGACCCGCGTGCACATTTGTGTACCATCTTATCGGTTCGTTGTTTATTGTTTTTGGTAGTTTTGATTGTGAGATTGAAGTTTTGTGGGGTATTTTAAGAATTATAAGTTATGCTCTATTTGGGTGTGAAATTATCTTGTTGGCCCGTAATATTTCTCTATGAATGTTCAGGATAACTAATTTTTCTATGCATGAGTGTTTTAATGTCAAGTGTAAACTGTGTGTTGGTTTTAGGCTGTTTTGACCAGGGAAGGTTTTATTGTCAGCGTTTTGTCTTGGTGAGCCATGCCACAATTTCGACACAAACAACGTCGTAGTTCCTCAACGACAGAGCGTGTGGCCGCCAACGATTCAGGCGATGACACGGACGGTGAAGACGAGGATGATTACTACATGCTGCTCAATGTGGCTCGTGACGCCTCACAGGAGCAGATCACCGCCGCCTACCGCCACCTCAGTCGACTCTATCACCCCGATAAACACTCCACCGATTCCACCAGTCGCCAGCACGCTGAGTTGTTGTTCGCTCGCGTCAAGCTGGCTTATGAGGTCCTGCAGGATGCCGGGCGTCGTGCAGTCTATGACCAGCTAGGCTGCGAGGCTGCACGTGCTGATACGTGGCAGTTGGTGGCTCGCGACCGCACCCCGGCCGAGATTTACGAGCGATATCGCCGCCTGGCCCGCGAGCAAGAACAGCGCAGACTACAGCGCATCAGCAACGCTCGCGGATCAATCACTCTGTTTGTTGACGCCTCTGATTTGCTGTCTTCATACGACGACCAATATAACCAGCTGGCCCATGACGAAGATGATGATGATGATGATTCAGTGTTGGTCTTGTCAATGCCTCGTATCAGCGTATCTGGCTTGAATTGCACGCAGAGTGTTGACACGCCGCTTAGTGCACGCGACACGCTCGTGCTGGGCGGGCAGGTGGGGGCGCATAATGGCACGGGGCAAGGCCAGGTGGCAGTGACGTGGCGTCGCACGTGTCACTCGGCAGGATGGTGGGAGTTGGAGGCGGGGGCAGGTAGTGGACTTCTGCTGTCAGCTCGAGCTATGCGTCAGCTATCTCGAAGATGTCACATGACGTGTGGAGCGTATGCAGCAGTGGCAGGAACGTTGGGGGTGGATGCTCGTTGCGGTCTCTCATGCTCTCTCTCATGTCGTCTCTCACCCTCTGTCAGTGGACAACTCACGTGCAAGTTGGGTGCCTCCTCGGCAGTACAGGCTCAGCTCGTGCGAGACTCACAGCGCTGGCGCTTGAGAGGTGTGGCTCAACTAGGTCTTCCTCACAGCCACGTGGCCGGTCACGTCACTCTCAAACTGCCGGCACGAGACGCCAGTGTTCGTGGCACGTGCAAAATGTCGACGACAGGCGGGGTGCACGTGGAATTAGCGCTGGATCACGCTCTGTCCTCCCTGTCCGCCAAACATGGAGATGATAGTGAGGATGATGAGCGAGAGAATGATGAGTCTTCTTCCTCGCCACCGCCAGATGTCGCTGCTGTCGACAGTTCGTTATCACTGGCAGTTAGTGCGGCCGTCGTGGCAGGGGTGTCGGTGCGCGTGCGCCTGACACGGGCAGGCCAGCAGTATCAGTTAGTAGCGAGATTGAGCGATGAAGTGGCCGCTTCTGCCGTGTTGTATGGAGTTTGTGTTCCTCTGCTGGTTACTGCTGCTGTGAAGAAACTGCTTCTCGAGCCAATGTCGAGAAGAAGCAGACAACAACGACGCGAGGCTCGACAACAAGCAGACTTGCAGCGCGTGAGACGGAGACGAGAGGAGGCGACCGCTGCTGTCACTCTCATGAAGGAGACCGTGGCTCGTGTGATACGACAGGAACAGCAGAGCGAGGGACTGCTTGTGTCACGTGCCTGGTACGGTCCCGAACACTGTCTACCCTCCCTGAATGATGACGAGAATCCTCCTCACGACGATCAGCTTGCTGATGTAACAGTGCCGCTTCAATGTCTCGTGCGTCGTTCACAACTGCTGCTTCCAGTGGGGGATCGCCGGCAACTTCCTGGTTTCTGCGACTTGTCCCGTGCTCGTGGCGGCAGCAGATCACGTGCTAGTGAGCGCCGCCTGCTAGTACTCTACTCTTACAGAGGCAGAACTCACCGCGCCATGTTTGCCGACAATGAGCTGGTGCTGCTACCACGTGACTCTCACCGTGTCACGTTACAACACTCCGTAGTATGCTAGTGTGTGTGTTTGTATGTGAGCTTGTACAGCTGTGATGTATTGTTACTTGAGTTTGTGTTTGTGTGTTGTGGATATTTTTGCAGCCGTATTCTCATCAAATATAGCGCGTGTAATATTCGGCAGAGTCCATCAGTATTTATAGCACGAGATTTGGGCTTCAATATTACCATTTTTTCGAGCGATAATTACGCACCAGAATTAAATACGCTTGCAAGAATTGTCAAGCAAAACGAAAGTACCAAGGTCACTATGGCACGTTCAATAAAATATATCAGCGTTTCTCAACCAATCTGCCCGAGTTCTAATATCTCTAGTTGACATTTGATCATCAAGATGCATGGATATTGTCGTTATGTAATCTATAATATCTTACCTTAACGTTTTTGCTATTTCAACTTGTTAATTAATTTTAATACTAATAATATATCAACACCGAACCAGTCATTCTTAAATACTGTTTTTCTAGCCGGTCTTGGGTATGTTACAATACAGCGCAAAAACTAGTTTTAACTTCATTGAAACAAGAAATCATTAAAATAAATTATGATTTAAAGCATAATCATTACTAGGGCTGTCGAAAAAGTAACCTAAAAATCAGAAAATAGTAACTTTATTTTCGAGAAAAAGTAACCTAAAAATCAGAAAAGGGTAACTTTATTTTCGAGAAAAAGTAACCTAAAAATAACCTATGAGTTTTAATGTTATTATCACTTTTGTATCGCTTTTGTGTATCACGCCTTTGCTGAACATAAAAAGTAACCTAATAACCTATAAAGGTAACCTAAAAATAACCTAATCTTCGCAAAAAACCTAATCTAATCTTCTAAATCTAATCTAAATAATCTAATCTTCTAAATCTAATCTAAATAACCTAATCTTCGCCTAATCATTTTCTAAAAAGGTCAATTTCTTTTTGCAGTTCTGAAGGAAGAAAATACACCAGTCCTTCTTTTCTATCCTCTTTCCGAGTTGGTACTATTTTTCCGCCCTCTCTCCGATCTGGTACCATATTTACAACAAACCACCAAAAGTGACTTAATATTGTTTGGCCAACATCGCAAAAAGGAGCATAACCATCAAAATGTAATTTAAAAGTGGAAAGCTAATACAAAGTGAAATACACTAATTGCAAATGTAAATATTTCAGTAATGGTCGCAATAATGTTCTTTATATTGTTTCAATGGAACTTTTTTATCAAACAGCACGTACTACAGCTTGTATATTAGTGTGAGCGTAAACACTGCATGTGTGAATGCCCCCGTCCTCCCATATGTAGCACCCTGTGCTCACAGTCTTATACATGTCAAACGTGGGAAAATGGCTGTATATCACGCCCTGAAAATCACGTGCTAATTCCTGTTCAAGTAAATACGTACTATCAAGTGCTACAGTGCAGTATCTGGTATAGACAGCTCACACATCGTACTATACCACGCTCCAAACATCTCACGACACCCTCCAGTTCGTGGACATTTCCTAAAATGGAATTACACTATCCTGCGTACCCAAAAACGTATAAATATCGAGAAGCACAGATATTAAGATGAATACCAATTGCTAAATCCTAACAGCAGAAATTTTGACATTTCTTGATCTTCAGACCTAATATTCCATCTCTTTTCCTTTATTATCCTCATATATACCGTTTTTGTGCCTCTTATCTGCAAAAAGTCTCCAAACTTCGTGGTAAACTTGCCTAATAACAAGACAAATAACAAAAGGTAACCTGACACTAAAAAAGTAACCTAAAAGCAAAAAAAGTAACCTAACGATGAAAAAGTAAATTTTGGTAACCTGATAACTTTTTTAATAATTATCTTACACCCCTTTTCATGCAGTTTTAGGTAGCTTATGAAAAAGTGACCTTTAGGTTAAAAATTACCTCTATTAACTTTTGACAGCCCTACTGATTACACATGAAGAAAATTGGTGAATCTGTGTAAGCTCAGGTCGCATGGATGCTTAAATTTGTAGAATAAAATTTATGGCCAAAAAGTTAGTAGGAATTTCTGCTCTATAGCCCCATTTTCCCAGAGTATTCACACACTCTACACGACAGTGAGCAGAAAACTGACCTTGTTCGGATGATAGCAGAAGCGACCGGTTGAAGACGTGAGTGAAAGAGAGAGTTGTTGTGGCCCGCGGTACCAAAAAACAACCATCACACGCCTAGCTTCAGTAGAAGACCATAACACAACAACACGAGACGTCGTGCGCGTGCAACATAACTCTCACACGCGCACACACATGCACACAACACGACCTCGATGCGTGCGTGGCCAAGAACTCTCTCTCTCTCTCTGACTCGCTCTCTAACTCTATCTCACTCGGTATTGCAGACCAAGCGGCAACTACACAACTATCAATGAGACACACACAGCGCACAAGAGTAGTACACGCATAATAGCACACACCGCCTAACTGACTGAGAAACAGAGAGAACAAAACGGATTGAATGAGAAACGTACACGCACACACACACACACAAAATAGAACAGAGAACTTTGCGTGTTGTTTACGAGTGGTTGTGTGTGTGTTTACGCATATCAGCTCGGGTAAGCAGTAGACGAACATAACACAACACACACATACAAATGCAGACAGACAGACAGACAGACGGTGGGCGAAGGAAAGGAACAGGGAGCAAAAACAGTAGCTCAATTGCGGAACAGTGTAGCTGTCTGCTTCGTTTACCTCAACTGACACACACACACACACACACACATTCGCCGTACAAACACGTTTAAACCCACACACACACACACGTACTGTACACGCTGAAATAATTACAACGATGAATTATACTGGAAGAAGTGCTGTGTGTGAGTGAGTCACGAGATTTCTGATATGTGTGAGAGTATATAATTGGAAATGCACAGTTAATAATTGGAAATGCACAGTTAATAATTGGAAATGCACAGTTAATAATCGTCGAACATGATGACAGGGTGAGCTTCGCTAGCCTCTCTGGGGTCGTTGCTGCGGTGTTGTGGTGATGAGGTCAATTTTGTGAGCCTGCGAGGCAAATCAGGCGGCTTCCTATTTGATATAATTTCATTTTACGTTTCATTCGCTCCTAGTGCCATTATCTTCTTTTATATATTTTTTTTTCTCTGAAAAGTTAGGGTTTTTATCTCTTATTTCCCGTTGTGCGGGTAACGGCGCGATAATCCTTCTGGGTTGGTGCCCCTGCACAACGTTGTCCTACATTTTCACCGAATCAAAAAAAGTCCAAAAACAAACTTCATGTAATTTCAAATTGTTAATCCGAGGCGCCAGAACGAGTGATGCGCGAGATTTTGGGAGAATTCGAACAATTGCTCGCAAGAGATTCAACGTTTGTTTGTGTGTCTGTCTGCATGCGCAACACTGGCCGTTTTGTGCTCATTTCCGCGATGTAAATATTGAGTTTTGCGTTTGTGTGATTGTGTCATATTAATTTCATCTTTTCTGTAATAAAACTACACTTCATTGTGGCGAAATAAAACAAACACCAAATAAAATGGAAGAAATAGTAGCAATTTATCTGTCTAACTGACCACGAGCCAATAATTAACAAGCACCTGCGATTATTGACGACAGAACAATGACAGAAGCAGTATATATTGTATCAGTCAACATGAACCCTCACAAACACAGTGAACACGCAAGACAACACGAACTCAAGAGATAAAATCTCGAGATATAAGTAGACAGGCACCTCCATGATAAACAATAGTTGATTTTTAAACATGGCAAAAGTTTAACCTCAATGCGCACACACACACACACACAGATATACAAACAAACACAAGACAAAGTGCAAGCGAAGCGATAAGAGGAAGAAAATTGTGTGAGAACATTATTAAAAAGAGAAAAATTAGCACCATTTTCCAGGTATTAAATCCTCAACGAAAAATCAAGTGTGCGTCGACCAGATACACACAGACACAGAACATATTTAATTAGTGAAAACAGGTCATCAAATCCCGCAAAAACACAAGTGGTCAGAAACATGAAACACGTGTTAGCAATTGAACTTGTGAAATAAACAAAAACAACAAAATACACGCACGCACACAAAATGAGCCATAGAAAAGATGATGAAATAATTAAATATGAAAAGCACGGATAGGAAATAACAATGATATAGCGAAGATAAAATCAATAATAAACAGCGAACAGCACAATAAAAACAGCGATAAAACAGGACATGAAGAAAGATAATAAGACAGTATTCAAGAAACAGCCGATAGATAACAGTGTTAGCATAAGAGATAGATAGATAGACAGGTGATAATTACGAATTATAAGATAAAATCAGTGAGAAGTGACGATAACGAAGACATAGAAGTTCTGATAAAAAGAGAAGATAGGAAATATTGATAAAAACAGATAATAAGAAGAGATAATAAGAAGATATGATAGGGAGATATAATAAAGTGACAATAAGTAGAGATGATAGCAGAAATCTGGACTGATACGAATTTCTCACACACATATACGAACACACACAATGACACATGGCTTCATCTCAGTGTGACAATGACATTTTATTAGACAAGACAACAAACCAATTATTAAGCTGATTAGATCAACTCCTATTTCACCGGGCACAAGTTAATAAGAAATAGCAGCGTGAACATGCGATATTATGGCTCATAAAAGCGACAAAAAACACACAAACACAAACAAATATACACACACACACACACGTGTGAAACAGTATAATTGTAAAAGACCGATTAAAACCAGTCCAATAAACACACACAAACAAACACACACACACAACATAGTAACAAGGCAATAACCAGATCAGGTATATTACAACACACACACACACACACACACACACACACACACACACACACACACACACATAAAGGCACTTGATTATTGATTGCATATACGGGACTGATTTAACATGCACATAAACACAAAGACACACACACACACATGTATTGCTAGATGAGTAGTGAAATATATATATGTGTGTGTGTCAGTGACAAATTATTTCTCCTCCTCCTATACTCTGTATATCTATCCATCCCATCCTCTCTCTCTGCCTTTCTCATCTGTGTGTGTGTGTCAGTGTGTTATACCATCTCTAGACTTTATGCGACAAACATATTGCTACAAACATATAACTACATTCAAAAACACACATAATGACACACAGACATACACACAGGAGTCGGTTTTAGTTGGGGCATCTGGCAGCAGGGTCGTGACACACACAGAGACAGGTCAGGTCAGGTGAGGTGAGGTCATGTCAACACCAGCCGCCAGTTAGTTTGTGAAACATCTCCTGATCCAAAGTCTGGCTGGAGTCTTTGGAGCGCATCTGCAGGAAGATGTATCCGCCAATAAATTCGTGTACAACCTTACAGTCGGCAGACAGACACTCAAACACGGCGTTCTCATTGTCAAACTGCACCATCATGTGGCGAACCTCCCAGTTCACGTTCCATGCCTGACACACAAGCACAAACATACATACAAATAATACGCATAAACACACACACACACACATACACACAAAAATACACAAATACATACAAATAATACGCATAAACACACACATACACATAAACACACAAACAATACACACACAAATAATACGCATAAACACACACATACACAATACACACACAAATAATACACATACACACACAAATAATACACATAAACACACACACACACACACATACAAATAATACACATAAACACACACATACACAATACATACACAAATAATACGCATAAACACACACACATACACAATACATACACAAACAAACAAACAATACACACAAATAATACACACACACACATAAACACACAAACAATACACACACAAATACACAGATACACACACACAAGCAATACACATACATAAACAATACACACAAACAAACAAACATCATGTATTCAAGTTTCTCTCTTTCTGTGTGTGTGTATTCAGCGATTTGTTGATACGAAAGAAGAGCTTCTAGACTCGAACTGTTTCGTCTCGATATCCACAATTCAGTTCAGCCTTGTCTTATGAATGTGCTAATATTTTCACTATCCAATACTTCTTCCCTTAATTCATTCCATTTATCCACACATCTATGCGGAAAACTGAACGTTGTAAAATTACTGCGGTGTATGTACTTTGAGACAGTTGTAGCGCCAGGTGCTGATATGTTCTCCAGAGAGACTGAGTCTCATCAGTCTGCTGGGAGAAACAGCAAACAACTCCTCCTTCTTGGCCTTGACGAACTTCACCACGAAGTAGGAGACTCCATAGCCAGGCAGTGATTGCCAGGTCTTGATGTAGTTCATCTTGGCCTCAGTCAAGCCGTAGTTGGCAACATTGGCGTGTGAATCCAGGATTCTCTGGTTCAACTGACACAAACAAACACACAAAACAAACAAACATATATATATACTCACACATATATACACAAAAACCCTCACACACATATATACACATATCCACACACACACACATTTAAACACATAAACACACACATATATATACACATGACACACACTTGATGAGAGGAGAGAAAGAGGTGATTTAATAAACATATATAGATCAGCATAAATGACACGGTCAACACAGACGACATCGGATTAGTTTTTCAAGGAAATGTGCGTAGAGGACACTAAAAAAAAACTGAGAAAAACACGTTGTCGAAAAGATGTAAAAAATTATAGTTTCCCGTTTAGGAGCGTAGATCAGTGGAACCAATTAGACAGCAAAATAGTTGAAGCTAGAAATTTAAGTTCCTTCAAAACTATGTTAGATAAATTATGGAAAAGAGACGGGACAGCACGAGCTTAGCTCATATCCTGTAGAACAACTATGTGAGTACACACACACACACACACACACACACACACACACACACACACACACACAGTTGTGACACACGCATAACAAATTAATAACAGAAAAAACAACACACAAACACACACAAATTAATAAAACAACACACACACACACAAAAATACATCTGGATAAAAAATGAAAAAAACTGCCCAATTAAAACCGCTGTGTAAGCTGCAAACAAATATAAAATAAACATAGTTATAACAAAAATAAGCGCAGCAAAAAATTAAGCCATGATTCAGTTGAACACTGTCATACACACACACACACACACACACACACACTGACACACACACACACACATTGACACACACTGACACACACACACACACACACACTGACACACACACACAAACACACACACACACTGACACACAGGGTTACACACTCGAGGTGATAATTACCGATGCTGGTTTGACGCAAGATTGACAGTCATTCTGCGAAGACATAAAATAACACCAGCCAATAGAGAATAAGAGAACGAATATGATAATAAGACAAGTGAGATAACACGAAATTCATCAACATGATGATATAGTGAGTGTGTATGTGTGTGTGTCATGTGTCAGTGTTTTATATGTGTATGTGTCAGTGTGTGTGTCAGTGTGTATGTGTGTGTCAGTGTGTATGTGTGTGTGTCATGTGTCAGTGTGTGTGTGTGTTTGTTTGTGTGTATGTGTGTGTCAGTGTTTGTCAGTGTGTGTGTGTGTTTGTTTGTGTGTATGTGTGTCAGTGTTTGTCAGTATGTGTGTGTGTTTGTTTGTGTGTATGTGTGTGTCAGTGTTTGTCAGTGTGTGTGTGTGTGTTTGTTTGTGTGTATGTGTGTGTCAGTGTGTGTGTGTGTGTGTCAGTGTGTGTGTCAGTGTGTGTGTGTGTCAGTGTGTGTGTCAGTGTCTGTTAGTGTGTGTGTGTGTATGTGTGTGTGTGTGTGTCAGTGTGTGTGTGTATGTGTGTAAGTCTATGAATATGTATGTGTCTGTGTGTGTATAAGTGTGGGTGTCATTGTGTATGTATCAATATGTGTGTGTGTAAGTGTATGAACATATGTATGTGTGTGTGTGTGCTTATGTATTTGTATATATATGTGTGTGTGTGTGTCAGTATGTATCAGAGAGAGACACAGAGAAAGTGAGAGAGAGAGAGAAAGAGAGAGAGAAAGAGAGATAGCAGTTTGTCTTACCCTGGCTTGTTTGAAGCGACGTGAGAACTTGGCCGGTACATAGTCGTCGGTGTGAAGTTCCATGCTGGCTGTATCAAACACTGGCTGAACGGCGGGTCTTTGTAGACTGAGTAACTGACGTATTGATGCAGTCTCTGCCTCGAATGAAGCGTCAGCTATGGTGTGTCCTCGTGATGCCAAGCGACAAGCAGCAGTCCAGCGAGCATACTGATGTTCCTACAACCCTCACACACACACACACACACACACGTCATAAGACATGAGAACTGAGACAAAAAGAACTGTATGACACACAACATATCTGCAATGAAGAAAAACAGACGTAAATAATACAAATAAACAAAAATATGAAAAGCAGAAACAGAGAGATGAGAATAAGAAACAGACGCATATAGACAGATAAATAGATAGATAGATAGATAGATGGATAGATAGATAGACAGATGGACAGATAGATAGATAAATATATAGACAGATGGACAGACAGATAGATAGATAGATAGCCAGATAGATAGATGAGAAGACACAGACAGATAGATAGACAGATAGACAGATAGATAGATGAGAAGACACAGACAGATAGATAGACAGATAGACAGATAGATAGATGAGAAGACACAGACAGATAGATAGACAGATAGACAGATAGATAGATAGATAGACAGATAGATATATAGACGGATAGATAGATAGACAGATAGACAGACAGATGGATAGATAGATAGATAGATAGACAGATATATAGATGGATAAGTTGGTATGTAATACCGAGTCACATCGTAGACAGAGATAGATAGATAGATATATAGATAGATAGACAGATAGATAGATAGATACACAGATAGATAGACAGATAGATAGATAGATAGATAGACAGATAGATACACATATAGATAGACAGATAGATAGATAGATAGATAAATACATAGATATATAGATAGATAGATAGATAGATAGACAGATAAATACATAGATATATAGATAGATAGATAGATAGATAGACAGATAAATACATAGATAGATAGATAGATAGATAGACAGATAGATAGATAGATAGACAGATGGATAGATAGATATGTAGTCATGTAATACCGAGTCACATCGTAGACACATTTCTGTCATGCCGTCCGTGGAGGGAACATTGAGTTTGATGACGAATTTGTCGCTGGCAATATTGATATCAGGCGTGACCTCGCATCCTTTGAGAGACACACTGAACACAGCAGAACTACCACCACTTGCCGCCTCCTGTTCGCTCTTATAAGCCAGTAATGTCAGCTCGCGACACACGAACCAGTAACGCTTGTACGCCTTCATCGTGAACTTGCGCGCACTGACATACATACACACATTACATTACAGTACATTAAGACATTTATATCGCGCTTTTCACCCGAGGGTCTCAAAAGCGCTCACACACACACACACACACACACACAAGCGCAAGAGTCATACACATACACAATCACGAACATACACACTCACCTACATACACACACACACACATACACACACACACACAAAACAGACAAGTACATATACGCACAAACACAAACATACACTCACGTTTACATACTCAGAAACACAAAAATACACACGCACACACACATACATATTGAATAAGATAGCAAAGCCGACATACAATACATTAAGACAACACAACATACAATACATTAAGACAACACAACAGGCATACAACGACATACACTCAGATTGACAAATCACAACACAATGGACACACAAATACGAACCAGAAAACACAACATAACAGACACACAAAGACATACACTCAAACAAATAGACAGACAGACACACACACTCACATTACATTAAATTAAGACATTTATGATATTCACATTAAGACATTAACACACACACACACACATACAAACACGCATACACATAGAGTAAATTCAAAGGAAATTATGATCTCTGGAAGGCCGGAGACACGAGTTTCTGACTCACATACATACATACACTGTGTGTTTGTATAATAAGACAAGTGAGCATTGAGATAACACGAAATTAAACAACATGACGATACAATGAGTGTGTTAGTGTGTGTCAGTGTGTTTATATGTGTCATGTGTGTCAGTGTATGTATGTGTGTGTCAATGCCAGTGTGTGAGTGTGCACTGACAAACACACACACATACATACACTGACACACACACACATGTATACAAACATTACATTCTACTATA
This sequence comes from Sacculina carcini, assembly GCA_916048095.2. NCBI lineage: Eukaryota > Metazoa > Arthropoda > Thecostraca > Sacculinidae > Sacculina > Sacculina carcini. The sequence continues at coordinate 1,118,006 of OU696596.1, forward strand.
CCATTTACAAGTCAATTTGGCAAAAGTGAAAATCAATTTGGCGAAAGTGAAAATCAATTTGGCAAAAGTGAAAATCAATTTGGCAAAAGTGAAAATCAATTTGGCAAAAGTGAAAATCAATTTGGTAATTCTTACAAATTTAGGTGGTAGTCGCATTGATAATGCATAATCATATTGTTTATTAGTGTTTTAGTAACAAATGTATTACTCATGCAAATGATATCAATTAATGTTTTATGTTTAAGAATATATATAGTTTAAGAAGCTGCCATGTAGGGATATATTTGTTGATGAAGTCCATTATATTTGCACCAAAATGATATTTTAAGTGATTGGGCTTAGCTCCGATTCAAGGTTAATAATAAAATAAACTATACATTTTACAATTTCATTTCTCCCAATTGAAATCAAAATTGTCCCAGCTAGAACCACAATGTATGTTATTGATTTTACATTAAATATCAAACTTAATTGTTATCAGTACATTTTATTGTATTTCACATGAACAATTTAGCATTAGTCGTAAAACACAGATATTTACTACTTACTATGTACTTTACAATTATGTGCTATGGTATGTACTACAATTACAATGCAGATATGTACCGTAATTACTTACTTTATGAGGAACTCTATCAGCCAATATATCAATGTCAGCGTATATACCAGCAGCGCGTATACTTAAATTCTAGGAACAAAGCAAGATATCACAACTCAACACAATCACAACGCAACATGGCCCACTAAAACACCTGCACTAACAAACACGCACGAACGTTCTGCTCAAACAACTGCCCCATGGCGCGCACTGCCCCACCCCCTGTATCCCCCTGCTCGCTCATAGCACGTGCATACAACATACATACACTCACACTACCTCGCACACACAAATGGACACCATACACAAAAATATATACCGTACTATATTAAACATAGTACAGATGGCTAGCAACGACAAGCGCTATTCGCACGTGATGCCAGAACACTTGCCATAAGCTGGATTGTACCGTCTCTGAAAGTGTGATGTTTCTGTAGATGTGTGTGTGTGTGTGCGTGTGTGTGTGTGTGTGTGTGCACGATTTGCTCGCGAGTGCTCTCCGAGAACAGTGGCTCTACGCTGACACTGATATATTGGCTGATAGAGTGCGCGCCATGGGGCAGTTGTTTGCGCAGAACGTTCGTGCGTGTTTGTTAGTGCAGGTGTTTTACTGGGCCATGTTGCGTTGTGATTGTGTTGAGTTGTGATATCTTGCTTTGTTCCTAAAATTTAAGTATACGCGCTGCTGGTATATACGCTGACATTGATATATTGGCTGATAGAGTTCCTCATAAAGTAAGTAATTACGGTACATATCTGCATTGTAATTGTAGTACATACCATAACACATAATTGTATAGTACATAGTGAGTAGTACATATCTGTGTTTTACGACTAATGCTAAATTGTTCATGTGAAATACAATAAAATGTACTGATAACAATTAAGTTTGATATTTAATGTAAAATCAATAACATACATTGTGGTTCTAGCTGGGACAATTTTGATTTCAATTGGGAGAAATGAAATTGTAAAATGTATAGTTTATTTTATTATTAACCTTGAATCGGAGCTAAGCCCAATCACTTAAAATATCATTTTGGTGCAAATATAATGGACTTCATCAACAAATATATCCCTACATGGCAGCTTCTTAAACTATATATATTCTTAAACATAAAACATTAATTGATATCATTTGCATGAGTAATACATTTGTTAATAAAACACTAATAAACAATATGATTATGCATTATCAATGCGACTACCACCTAAATTTGTAAGAATTACCAAATTGATTTTCACTTTTGCCAAATTGATTTTCACTTTTGCCAAATTGATTTTCACTTTTGCCAAATTGATTTTCACTTTTGCCAAATTGATTTTCACTTTCGCCAAATTGATTTTCACTTTTGCCAAATTGATTTTCACTTTTGCCAAATTGATTTTCACTTTTGCCAAATTGACTTGTAAATGGTATAGATATATAGTGCCCTACACATAGAACCTCTCTAGGGCGCTGTATACAAACACACACACACACACACATACACATAAAACACAAACACACAAATAACCACAAACACACACACACACAAATACACATAACACACACACACACACACACACACACAAATACAGATAAAAACAGAAACACAAACACACACAGACATTACATTAGATGGGTAATTATATAGCGCCCTACACATAGAAGGATATCTACACGTAGCACAGAACAAGCCCACTCACAACATATTCAACAAATAAATGTACATAGATAGAGAGAAAGAAGTCAAGTGGAACAAACAGATAGAATGAGGGAGAAAGAAGTAATAATTTGTCAATAATAAATAATGATATTAATTAATAAAAATAAATCATTAAGTAATAAAATGTAGCTTATTTGAGAACACAGGAATCAAAGAGAATAAAGTGGTGAATTAGATGATATATAATTTAATAATAACTCACCGGAAATATCTGAGATAATCGCTGAGTTCTGGCATTTGCATGATTGCTGCTCCCCCATTTCCCCGCCCCCCTCCTCCTGCTGCCGCTGACATCCCCCCATCTCCTCCACGAACATCGGCACTTTCTAGTTTGACCTGCAGTTCGTCGAGAGCCGAGTCGATGTCATCACAAACAGCACCTCTGCTACTGTTGTGTTGTTGTTGATTGTGACCTGACCTGAGGTCACCACCGCCATCACAGGTCACCACGCCAGACTGGGGCAACTGACTCTGTAACTGTGCCTGTAACTGTCATCACAACACACAAACAGACACAAAATCAGTTAGTGAGTGGAAACAAGAACAGTACAGGAATAAAAGCAGCGAACAAAGATAATAAGAAGATAATAACATGCACAACAGTTAGAAGAGAAGAATAACACATGTACTAGCAGAGAAAATAAAACAAGGAGAATAAGAAGAAATAGAGAACAAGAAAAAGATGAAACAAGAAAAGAACCAGGAAGACAATGCAAAACAGTGAATAAGAAGAAAGAAAGAGATATAACAGAACAGTACAGTACAGAACAGTGAATAAGAAGAAAGATAGAAGATATAACAGTACAGTACAGTACAGAACAGTGAATAAGAAGAAATAAAGAGATATATAACAGTACAGTACAGTACAGAACAGTGAATAAGAAGAAATAAAGAGATATATAACAGTACAGTACAGTACAGAACAGTGAATAAGAAGAAAGAAAGAAGATATAACAGTACAGTACAGAACAGTGAATAAGAAGAAAGATAGAAGATATAACAATACAGTACAGTACAGAACAGTGAATAAGAAGAAAGAGATATAACAGTACAGTACAGAACAATACATACCTGTAGTCCAGCAAACAGTAGCATTTCTTCTTCAGTGCAGTCGACTTCTTCGTTGAGAATTTGCCACTTGGCTTGTTCGTAGAGCATGTTAATACGAACACTGTCATATTTGTCGTCCAGGTCGTACAAATCGTAGAACTTGAAGCGTAGTCGCAGCGTGTCAAACTCTCGCACTCCTTGCTCCATTATTGACAAAGATGAATCCAACCAACTATCACATGAACACACACAAACACACACACACAAATGAACACACATACACATGAATACACATAAACACACAAACACATGAACACAAAACACAAAAAAACACATGAACATACACACACACAAAAACACATGAACACACACACACATACACATTGAGACGGTATGTATATGTATATGTGTATATAGGTATGGGTGAGACTATGGATACATATGAGTGTATGGATGTATCTGTATAACTGTGCATGTGTGTATAGGCCTGTGTGTATATGTGTGTTCATGTGTTTCTGTGTGTTTGTGTTCATGTGTTTGTGTGTGTTAATGTGTTTGCGTGTGTGTTCATGTGTTTGTGTGTGTGTGTGTGTGTGTGTGTATGTATGTGTTCATGTGTGTGTGTGTTAATGTATGTATGTGTTCATGTGTGTGTGTTAATATGTTTTGTGTGTGTTAATGTGTTTTGTGTGTGTGTTCATATATGTTCATGTGTGTGTGTTGATGTGTTCATGTGTATGTGTGTTCAAGTATGTGTGTATGTGTTCATGTGTTCATGTGAGTTCAAATGTGTATGTATGTGTGTATGAGTGTGGTTGTGTATGAGTGTTCATGTATGTATGAGTGTATGAACTGACGCGACATTAAGTCTGGCTCGTTCCAGTAGAGATCGGGGTCGCACCAGTACCCTTCTCGCCTCATCCACCGTCACTGCCGGACTATTAGCTAGTGATGAGTCACACCTGCCAATACCCCCGTCATCACTACCATCCACACTGCCCATTGTGGTGTTGTGAAGTGAAGATATCACTACGCCACCTCCATTCAGTGTGTTGTAGGGTGAACCAGATGTGTTCGAACGCCAGGTACCGTTCTATTAGCAGACAATATCACACACACACACACACACACACAATATTAGCAGACAATATCACACACACAATCAACACACGCACAAACACACAATATTAGCAGACAATATCACACACACACACACACACACAAAGGAGATATAATTTATCCTTCAATCAGAACTGAGGCTGGAAGAAAGCGGCTAAATTATGATGCTGCTAGATCCATGTATGATGTATTTTCTTCCTAGTATGTGTTTATGTTTGTGTGTATGTGTGAGTGTGTAAATATGTTTGTCTGCAAGTGTTATTTGATGTCATATATACATACCGTGTAAGTATGCATATATATATGTGCAAATATGTGTCGGTGAGAGTGAGTGTATGAAAACTGCAAATATGTGCAATAGTTTGATTACAAACTTAAATTAACACGTAAATGATAGGAAAGGACAGTTTTTTCGCTTTACTGTTTATATCTATAAGAACAGACACTAACAACCTTTCAATCACTCTTACATAATATAACATTGGACACACGGTTGCTAGGCAACCAGTGCCTCACCAACGACTAAACTGATACAATATAGTTATTAGGGGGATAGAACACGACATACAAACTGTGTACGTATGTGTGTGTGTGTGTGTGTTCTACCGAGCGTCCTCGCTAGATTAGGAGAGGAAGAGAGAAGTGACAGAACAAGACAACAAGCCAGAAACAACAAGCGAACAACTCGAGACAGAGTTGAGAAAGAGAAAGAGATGTAAAGAACAGTAGAGACACACACACACAATGAGAAAAAAGATCGACAAAACAACCACATTGACTGAGACTGAAAGCCACACACACTGACACACACACAGAATAAGGAGAAACAAATGTAGAGAGAGAGAAATAGAGCAAGAGAGAATGATCCAATTGAAAGCAAAAATCTTCAAGCAGCTTCATATTACACACACACATATATATAGACCAGTTCAGCTGCTTCAAACAGAGACACATCAATCACACGCACATACATTTGTGTGTGTGTGTGTGTGTGTGTGTGTGTGTGTGTGTGTGTCAGTGAGAAATACACTCGACAAGTAGACATGTTGCATTGTTGCACGTGCACACAATTCAACGCCATTTTCGCAACAATGTTTTGCAACAAAACTAAGACCACACACACAGCGCTTGTTTGTGTGTGTAAGTTACATGTGACATGATTTGCTAGGCTCTCTGATTTGCATGTTCTCTCTGTTGTGCGTCATAATCGGCTGCACAATGGATATTGGACTGTAAGATATAACCGTGACTAACTAACTGACAATGACTGATCAACAACATACTGACACTGTCACACAGTACACACTCACTGACACTGACACACACTCAGTACAAACACACTGGCACACACACAGTACACACACTGAGACTGACACTGATACACACAGTACACACACTGACACTGACACACTGGCACATACACTGATAATGACACACACACACACACACAGTACACACACTGACACTGACACACACACTGATACTGACACTGACACACAAACACACACAGTACACACTCAGTACACACACTGATACTGACACACACACACAAACACACACAGTACACACTCAGTACACACACTGATACTGACACACACACACACAAACACACACAGTACACACTGATAGTGACACACACACACACACACACACTGATACCAGCACAGACACACTGACACTGACACACTGACACACACCCTGACACACACACTGACACTGACACACACATTGACACTGACAAACACACTCAGTACACACACGCTGATACCAGCACAGACAAACTGACACTCACACACTCTTAGCATGCAGTATTACTGGCAGTGTAGCATGCAGTGTTACACCATGCGCGACCCACCCACCATAGCAGCAATCACGACACATGCCCGTCTCTGTGTGTGTGTGTTCTAGTGAGAACCGGTCCCACAAAATCCGATCATCGAGTCAAACAAGGTAATGTTCAAACACACACTGACAAACTGACACACACACACGGAGTACATGGACGATTGAGGTTGTAATTCAATTAGAAGAGAAGTTGATATCAGAAGAGTATCAGTGGATTCTGAGCCAGGATGTTGTTCACAAGAGACAAAAATACAAATATCAACATGTTCACGTCACATAGTCACAGAAAGCATCCACCTCATCCACACACAGCCATACCACCAGCAACAGGTGACACCAATACTCAACACACACACACACACACACACATATTGATGTTATGTTGTTGTTTGTATACATGAATGATTGTGTGTATGTGTATGTGTGTGGGTGTGTGTGTGTGTGTTTGTGTGCGTGTGTGTGTATATATATTTATATATTGTACTGAAAAGCCTCAAATGTATATTTTGATGGATGTGCAATAAATGCAATTTACTTTACTTTACTTTACTTTACACATACAAGGACATGTGAATAATAGCCCGGTCACAAAGCGTTGCCTTTCCTCAACAAGTTGTTGAGTGTCAGACAACTTGACAGACCAACGTTAACAACAACAACAACAACATTAGTAACATCATCAGCCACTCATCATCATTCATCTTATCACCATCACGTGCAACAGCGTCATTCCAATGATACCTCACTAACATCATTCTGTGAATAATCACTGCAACAAAGTGTGTATGCGTGTGTGTGTGTGTGGAAATAGTTCGATGAAGCGTGAATGATTCATCAACATTACTCACAAGTATTACTCATCGATACACACAGACACACACACACACAGTAGTTTACAAACACAAACCCCACATACACAACACTATACTTGCAGCATAGAAAGATATAGGCGAATACACTGAAGGCCAGATTGAAGCACAGTAAATATCAAGCTTAGAGCACCAAGTCAAGTGGCGTAGACCAGGGGTTCCCAACCAGGGGTTCGCGAGGCTACTCCAGGGGATCGTGAGAGCCGCCTGAAAAATGATTCATTCGTCAAAATTTGCAAACAAAATCCATGTTATGAACACCTGATGATTTTTTCCCGAATACATTCAATAACGATGGCATTAAAAAATTGAATGTGATAAGAATTTAGTATGAAGGTGTTTTCTAACTTATCTTATTGTTTTACTGGGGGTTCATGGAGCCCTCCGTATTTGTCCAGGGGGTCGCGAAGCGAAAAAGGTTGGGAACCCCTGGCGTAGACATTTGGACACGTTGAATCTCTACTACAAAACCAGGTCTGTCTAGACCAGTGGTTCTCAA
>OU696596.1:1130694-1158194 GCA_916048095.2 Sacculina carcini
GTTAGCGAGTGCGTCGTATTGCAAGAAATTGCAATTGCACAATATGTTGCAGAATACACTGTTGCTGAGAACTCAGTGAACACGCGAGGAAAGCATAGACATAAATATTTCTCCGAGAAATCAGAACCGTCTGAAAGCCAATTACCTGTATATATGTGTTTGTGTGTGTGTTTTTTCTAGTAATCAGTGTTTTGAATAAGACGGAATCAGTATATACACATGATATACCTGACAGCGATTGAGACAACAACAGGAGGAGGTCAGGTATCAAACACAACAATAAACACAACAACTATTTCAACAAGAACGATTAACAATGTTGTATGTTCAGCAAAAATGCCAAAAACTGAACCGGTCTTATAGCTGACACACACACACACACACACACAAGTATAGAGAGAAAGACAGAAAGAGAAATAGAGCAGAAAATATGCACGAAGCAAAATGATCGCACAAATGAAGGCATTATACTGACACCACCACACTGACACAACCATGACCCACTATATTATCAGCAGACTATTAGCCCATCTGTGTGTGTGTGTGTGTGTGTGTGTGTGTGTGTGTGTGTGTACGTGTTCACACGGACATACTGACACTCACACAGGATGTTGAAATTGGCTGGCAATAAACACACTTGTTTCAGCCAGTCTATTTCTGGTAGTGTGTGCGTGCAGCGTGGTCTGCGAACTGTACTGTACTGCTACTAATGCACTACTAGCTCAGACAAAAATATACTAGCTCAGACACAAATATACTAGCTCAGACACAAATATACTAGCTCAGACACAAATATACTATCTCAGACACAAATATACTAGCTCAGACACAAATATTCTAGTTCAGACACAAATATACTAGCTCAGACACAAATATACTAGCTCAGACACAAATATACTAACTCAGACACAAATATACTAACTCAGACACAAATATACTAACTCAGACACAAATATACTAGTTCAGACACAAATATACTAGCTCAGACACAAATATACTAACTCAGACACAAATATACTATCTCAGACACAAATATACTATCTCAGACACAAATATACTAGCTCAGACACAAATATACTAACTCAGACACAAATATACTATCTCAGACACAAATATACTAGCTCAGACACAAATATACTAGCTCAGACACAAATATACTAACTCAGACACAAATATACTAACTCAGACACAAATATTCTAGCTCAGACACAAATATACTAACTCAGACACAAATATACTAGCTCAGACACAAATATACTAACTCAGACACAAATATACTAGCTCAGACACAAATATACTAACTCAGACACAAATATACTAGCTCAGACACAAATATACTAGCTCAGACACAAATATACTAGCTCAGACACAAATATACTAACTCAGACACAAATATACTAACTCAGACACAAATATACTAACTCAGACACAAATATACTAACTCAGACACAAATATACTAGCTCAGACACAAATATACTAACTCAGACACAAATATACTAGCTCAGACACAAATACACATGCTACACAAAATATCAAGCCGAAATCACGTGACCAAATGGCAGTGGGCACCTCCTTCAAACTGACTATCAATACATTATAAACAAACACACAACAAAACACAAATCTTGAAAAATAATTATATGAAACATAACACGATATCCACCTGTAAGTGTGTGTGTGTGTGTGTTGAACTCATTGAACCAGCGGATATGTATGTATGTACGAGTGTGTATGTATGTATGTACAAACTAGCTACAACCTCAATATAACTGACACACACACACACACACAAGAGGGGTGTGTCTTACAAATGTGTGGGAACATTTCGCCGTTCACAACTTGCATACACACACACACACACACACATACACACACAGGGAGTAAGCGGCCGAGAGGATGGTGAAGTGAAGCGTAGCACATGTTACCAATGTTAATGAACACAAAGACAAATAGAAACACACACACACACACACACACACAGACATACAGACAAGTGAAACTGACACAAACACCATCACGCATTGACAACAACAGTGTCCATAACCAATACACATGTGTTTGTGTGTGTGTGTGTGTGTGTGTGTGTGTGTATGTGTGTCTGTGTGTGTGTGTTTGGAGAGCGGAAGGCGTAGTCACACACACACACACACACACATACACACACACACACACACACAAGCACAGTCAAGAAAAACGCCCACAATAACACGTGTGAACTGAATCTGTCTGAGAAAACTGCGTGTGTGTGTGTATGCGTGTGTGTGTGTGTGTTTGTGTGTGTGTGTTTGTGTGTGTGATACGTGGACATATGAAAAACACCACCTTGTAGCAAAATACATCAATCGCAATATACACCACACCTACTAACAAGCCCACACACACACACACACAGACAGATTATTGAACCAGGCCATTAGAGATATTGGATGCCGGGAAAATGTCACGCAAACACGCACACAATGTGAGAAAGAGAGACAGAGACAGAGAGAGAGGAAGGAGACAAGAATCCACACAGTCAACACACACAGACACAGACAACAGTGAGTGATCATCATATACACGCACAGAGCAACAGAAACACAGTGTGTGTACACAAATAATAGCATATGAGGCGGATCCAGAGTTCAATTTTGGGAGGGCTAAATTAATTTTTTGGGGTGCGATCAGTCATGTACATGCATCATTATGCAACGTTTTTGCGATAATGCTTATATCAACAAATTCTACAGAAAAATATTTTTCTTGACTTATTTTAGTGAACCTCTTGGTTATGAGGAGTTGGTGGAAACATTTGGGGAGGGGGGCTTCATCCCCCCTCTGGATCCATCAGTGAACATAGCCTGGTCATCAGCCCACACACACACACATACATCAAAATCAATCATTTATCATTGAAGGCAATCTGATATCATTCACATCATTCATTTCACCTTGAAACCGCACAAATCATTCAGCAAAATCAGCACACACACACACACACCTGAAGCAGCACACCTGTGTTCAGCACCTGTGTCAATCATTCAAGTCACGTGCGCCACCGGTTTAGCCCGCCTTGACCCAAAACCCAACCACACACACACACACCTGCACACACCGGCATACACACACATGGGGTAGAAACACAAATGAACATACAAATAGCCGTAGACAAAAAGCTTCCCCAACACATCTCAATACATAAGCAATGGCAAATGAGAACCAGCAGGAACTACACGCCTACACACATACACATACATACAGCTGCACACACATATACATACACACAGGTGCTTGTGTGGGCGTGCCAATCTCATCAAACTGATAACACACACACACACATACACGTGTATATAAATACACCCACACACACACATGTGTATGTATACACACACGCACACAAGCACACCTGTAAATACAAAGGAAATAAATAGGAATAATCTTGTAAACAGTTATATATTCTAGAATTGATTAGTTCCAGCGCATCCTAGTCAACAGGAAATGGCACCAGGAGCATTTACACACGAATAAGATAATAGAAGAATAGATAAGCGAGAAACAAGATATATAATGACATTATAAACTCACCAATATGCGAAAATAAAAATTATGGCCAAACTTATGCGTTTTACTTAACACGTGTTTCTTGGTTATTTTCCAAGCTGTTGCTTTGACAGAGACTATACTGATGTATATCCTAGTGCATTGCAGTGAGTAACTTTATTTCTCTGATTCCCTGCGTCTTAACTTCTGAGTCAACCCCTCATCCAATCTTCGACAAACCAACAACGCTGAGAATAGCATTAAAATCAGTTGTGTTGCCTGAAATCAAATGCCAGCAGGTCACCATGACAACGAAAATAAACAAGCAATCGAATTCTGATTGATAACAGAACACACACACACACACACATGTATATTATTCCCTACTGTATGACCTTTAATTCAGCACAACAACTCCTAATTCCAATAATGATTCACACAGATTATGGACCACACACACTGACACACACACCGACACACTGACACACACACACACATTATCACACTGACACACACATTAACACACTGACACACATATATTAACATACACAACACACTGACACACACATTAATACACTGACACACACATTAACACACTGACACACACATATTAACATACACAACACACTGACACACACACATTAACACTCTGACACACACACATATTAACATACACAACACACTGACACACACATTAACACACTGACACACACAACACTCACACCGACATACAAAACACATACATTAACACATACAACACACTGACACACATTAACACATACAACACACTGACACACATTACATTATATTTACATCAGGTAGATATTTATATAGCGCCCTACACCTAGAGGGTCTCTAGGGCGCTGCACACACACACACACACACACACACACACACACACACACACACACACACACACACACACACACACACACACACACACACACACACACAGACATACACACATTCACAAGTTGGCCATGATGTTTTGTTGACAATAAATCATCTGCCACACACACACACACACACACACACATAGTCGTGTAAATAAACAATGATATGCCATGTTGTGTTCAAATGATAAACACACACACACACATTGTGAACCGTTGTAGACCACAGTAGAAATAAAATGATATTAGATGATTGAGTGCAAATGACCTAATGGAAGGTGAAATAGCGGTTCTTAACCAGGGTATAAGTCTGGTTCCTGCAGGGTACCAGGGTTCTTGCGAAAAATAAAAAATATCTACTTTTATATATCCTTTATATTTTCCTGAAAAGAATGAGAGAAAACTTATGATGCTAGAGAGATTGTATGAATGATTATTTATTAAAAAACGTTGGTTTTTACGTCGCTTATTTAATCTTTTTCATATAGCTATAATATATGATACAATGAGAAAATGAGACAGATGACCCGACATGACCTAGAACATGACATCACCGGTCATTGACCTGACCTACATGTATCACAGCTGTCATCAACCATACATCAGTGACAGTGTTTATACATCTCGTGTACAATGAAACGATACATATACTGGACGCGATATAGGAGCTAATATTACGTGAATATCAGATGGCATATATACTGAGGAAACGCCCCCCTCGTTAAGCAAGAAATAATGCATTAATTCTTAGTATATATCATAATTTTAACTTATCTCCGCTTGATTTCAGTATCTTTCGTTTATCATTCGTTCTCATCTTCCTGATTAAACACGACGAAAATTCACCAAAATATCAACCGAAAATAACTGCCGAAAATAGCCAGCTAATTCAGATGAAATTAGCACGTAAAACACGTGCAGTATATGTACAAGTAGCCGCTGTATATCGTGTATTGTGGCTGTTATTGTGACGAACACGCTGATAAATGAATAAACAGAGTAAACAGATGAACAAAGGAAGAGAAATGAGTTGAAGACAATTGGAATGCGATGCATGACAAGCTGCAATACAAAAACACACACCAGAGCTGAGCAATGCAACATAGACAAAACAGACACGAACACAAGAGTGCATACCAAGTGAAAATACCACTCGAAACAATAACAACACCACCACCCTAGCTGTCGAAATTCTTCACAATACGGGCTGGATACATGACAATGACAGGGCAAGATCTAAATGCAACTGACCACATGCAGATAGACAGAAAAAAACAATGAAACCAATGAAACTTCTATGTAAATCTCGTGCGTGTGTGCGTGTGAGTACTTCGCATTGCAAGAGCTTGCCATTCCACCACTACAATATTCCCACTAAAACCACAAACATGTCTGTGTGTCTGTGTGTGTGTGTGTGTGTGTGAGTCTGTGTGTGTGTGTGTGTGTCTGTGTGTGTGTGTGTGTGTGTGTATAAATGTACGCTGGTGCATGGGTTGCATTAGTCGCATACAAAAACAGAGGGAATAAAAGAGAATGAGTAGGACTGGTGGTTGCACACACACAAACACACCGAGAAAGAGAGAGAGAGAGGGGGGAGAGGTGGTTCATGAGGAGAAAGAGGAGGGGATGATGGCCAACAGTTGAACTAACACAAACACACAGATAGAGAAAAACAGGAGAGAGAAAGAGAGTGTGGAGATGAGACCCATCAGTTGAACATTATCACCTTGCTATTGCGTCATTCTTCAACTGGCATCAGCAACTCCATTATGTCGCATCAAACACACACACACTGACACACACACACACACTGACACACGCAGAAAGAGGACGGGGAGAGAGACGAAAGTGAGCCGAAACACTGAACAAAACACAGTTTATCCATTGACTGATAAAGAAGAAAAAACACACACGGGGTGATAGACATAGAGAAGAAGAGAAGGAGAAGGAGAGAGATATAGGAGGAAATTCAACACCACAGCATAAACATAATACCACTCACACATTACACACACACACACACACATTACACATACACACATTACACATACACATATTACACATTACTTAAACTAAGTGGATATTTATAAAGCGCCCTACATCTAGATCAGGGGTTCAATCTGTTCAAATCATCGTTATCACCAATCCTATCATTTATGTATGCCACTATGTCTTCCAGATCCACGAGCATTTCAATCACTTGAATTTAGATACGGAGTACAAGGAGAAACATCACCCTTGATAATTTTATTATTTGTAAACTATTGGTAATATATACCCGTATTGGTAATTTATACCTGATCTAGGGGGTTGCTAGAGCACTGCGCACTCACGAACACACACCCACAGACAGACACACACACAAAGATAGAGATGGAGAAAGAGAGCAAATAACACACACACACATATATATATATATATATATATATATATATATATATATATATATATATATATATATATATATATATATATATGTGCAGCTATTCGACTAATATGTAACAGCTAGTGATAATGGTGGTTTGATGGCAGCCATGTTTTTTGTGGACCGTATCAGGTGTGAGGTGTGTGAAGTGTGGTCCCATATACGTCACGTCCTGTCTCTCACTACTACTACACACACACACATACTTACAGTCATTCAGTTTCAATTGAGGAACAATTGGTGTACATGAATACATACACACACACATACACACACACACACACACACACACACACACATACACACACACAAACACACACACACACACACTTCACTCGGCGTAGTGCTACAGTCAGAATTGGCCTTGATCTGTGTGTGTGTGTGTTTCGTACGTGTGTCACAGACACGCCAAAAGCCGACCCACGCACACACACAAACATACACACACGAAGGCATCCCACGCCAAAACAAGACGAACACGGTGAGAAGAGAGACACAAGGTGTTCAACAGGAAACACACACACATGAATATGCATAGCACAGAGAAAGAACAGATAAACAGACAGAGAAAGAACAGAGAGACAGACAGAGAAAGAAAGAGTATAATGCGACACGAAGCGAAAACAAATCACGAGCAACGATAAAAAAGACTCACAATGCAGAATCAACACAGATACAGATACTCCACAGATAAAAAATCTCCAGATATAACTATCTAGATCAACGGTTCTTTTTAACTTTTTTTCACAGTATTTTCGAATTAGCAGTCAGATCTCGCACAACCTCCCCCAATATTCTTGATAGCTATATGATAAAATGATAAACATGCAAACGACGTAATAACAGAATTCTTTTTTGACGTAACGTAACAGTAATAACGACGTATAACAGAATGACGTATAACAGAAGACGTAATAACAGAATTCTAACACATAATTATACTCCATATTTTCCATGATGGGCTTAATGGCCAGCTTTCAACAGCTATTTCAGGGTGAAAAAATTCAGTCTTCCGGAGGTTTTTATCAATACTTTTTAAGCCACAAAAGGGGTTTTCATATGGTCAATAAATTATATTATTATTAAGTGAGTACATGTGTACCGTATAACATTGATATGAATTATATCAATGTTAATAAAGTACAAATATGTGCAATAGTTTTATGAAAAACGTAAGTTAACACGTAAATGATAGGAAAGGATAAATGTTTTCAATATATTGCATATGTGGATTAAATAGATCATTTGAAAAATACTACCGGAAAAAGTGTAAATTTTAGCTGGGCTTAATGGACCGTACTACTAGAAACCTAGTATTTCAGGCCAGGATCTACGGTATTTGTAATTATTCACAGAAATCGCTGGCATCGCTTAACAACTAGGCTCGCAACACAATCAAACACAGTCAGAAACGAAACACACACACACATGTATATATACAATAGAACGAAGAATACAATGGCCACACTGAAAATACCAACACCATAGAGAGTAGAAATCAAACACCTCACACACACACACACAGAGAACACACACACACGTGTGAATTCAGTTTGCTGCTGAATTGCCGGAATTTCTTTGGAACACGTGTGTGTGTGTGTATGTGTGTGTGTGTGTGTGTTTTATTGCCCGTCTGAGAAACACTTTTATTGAGATGTTCAGCGAAGAATTCAAGATGAAGGAATGCACGGTACATACAGATGTTAGTATCAATCAATTTAGAAACTATAGAAATACGTTCCATATTCCTTATGTTCCTTATACACTTCACACACGTTTGTGCCGAATGCCGTAACATAGCACACTCACGTTTATAATTTCTGGTATAGTGGAAGTGTAGCTCCTACTCTCTAACTATGAGGATTAAAAGGTTTAAGGCTAAAAACCTCAAGTGACAGCGGCTACACGGGAAGAAGTCGAAGCTTATGAACACACACAGGTATGTCCCGTGCAGCTCACTGTCACCGCAGAACCGACCCTCTCCACGCTATGACGCCACAAGGACGGAAGACGTATTAGAGAGGGCCACCTCCCCAGAATGCATGACACAACTCATGACTGATATCTGGTACCATCATTTACTGCTGGGTGGACAGGGACTGTTGGATTATAGAATTCGCCCAAAGAAATTCTCCTCCGCCAGGTTTTGAACCACGCTTGTGAGGCGGGCTTGTGAGGCGGGTGTTCTTCCACTACACCACTGAGTCCAACAAAACAGCTCGAAGAATCTGATGACATGCTACACGGACGACTGGTCATGAAATCACAGATATGCTGCGATGATGACTGGACAATGACACACACACACACAAATACAGTTGTTTCAGCTGGTTACCAGACCAGCCAGCCATGAAACCAGACGTCAAAATTCACCCAACACACACACACACACACAAACTGCAGTCAATATGGCCAAATATGGTCACATACACACACATATACACATACACAGCAATGACGTACCTGGCTTCATCCGCAAACAAACGTGGACAGACAGCCAAGGACACGTGATGTGACGTCACCACCTGACTTTATGTGTGTGTGTGTGTGTGTGTGTGTGTATGTGTGTGTGTGTGTGTGTGTGTGCGTGGGAGTAAGTTGATTCATAAACTATCAATGTGTGCAAATGCCAAACCGTGCACCGCTAGAACCAGAGAGAAAGAGAGAAAATGAGGAATAATGAGCAAATGATTGGAACAAATGTGTACTCACATACTCTTCAATTCATACCACACACACACACACACACACACACACATGAGAGAGAGATGGAGATCATAGACGAAGAGAAACAAGGAAATGAGCAATCAGCAATGATTCACGTGTCTCTACTCTCTACTGCAAATCGTCCATATGCTCTGCTTGTAGCTGGAAAACAGCATAGTGCAGTTAAGATACATGTGCACGATAGAAAGTGTATGCGCCTCAATCCTCTATTGCGAATAACTAATAATCCTAATAGCGATCCCAACCCTCTATTGTGGGTAATGGAAGAGTTGCCAAGTGGGAAGCTAAAGGTCGGACAGAACAGGACAACTATGTGTGTGTTTTTATCAATTCAAATTGAGCAATTTTGACCGACTGAAAACGCTGTGTTTGACAACGCTAAAAGACAGGAGATTTGATCACAGTTTACCGATATCTAACGGAAAAGAACAAGTTGACAATCGGAAGCTGTTGGACTCTTCCAAATCTAGAAGAAATGATATATTTAGCCAAGGAAAACGGAGGATTAAAAAGGACGTTCACAAATATAGTTTGCCAAATATAACAATAGAAAACTGGAATAAATGACTCATTAGTAATGAGTCATTACTGCTGATATAACTAGTAACAACAACTAGTAAGAACACACACACACACAATACTGCTAACACAATAGAGACAGACAAGAGGTAGCAGGCTAACAATGACACGAGAATACGCAGGCTAATTCTCCATCAGCCCAACACACAAACACACACAGTCAGTCACATGACAAGTATCAACCAAATAACATCAGGCACATGAACAACTGTGAACAACTAAAAAATAAGAAAACAAAAAAACTATGAAGCCAGCGCCAGCATTCAGCTGCGTGTGTCAAAACCCTTTCGTGTCAAAAACCTCACATAAAGGTGAATACTTGAGCACGTTGCTCACACTAGAACAACGCAATAGAATGTCATACAAGACAGAAATAAAACAGCGTGAGCACGCGCTCCTAACTGACACGTAAATGTCAGCAGTGAAGTCACGCGAGAGCGATTTTCACGCACCTCCAATAACTCACATCAATACTCATTCATATTGGTATCAATGACGAACAATATTCAAATCGCCAGGTGCACATACGCTCAGGTACATGTGCATGTACATGTACCTGTACATGTACATGTACACTCATGTACCCGGGAGGTGGTCTGATACATGCCACAAAACAGTAATCAGCTCAAAATGGCTTCGCAAGAACACACACACACAGACACACACACACACACACACACACACACACACACACACACATGTGCTTATTGTAAACACTGAAAGACACTCACAAACTCTACCTCTCTCTCTCACTCTCCTCTCTGAAAATAAACCTCGTAATCACACACGACTCCCTACACATATCATACCCTATACGAGACTGTATGTGTGTATGTGTGTGTATGTGTGTATGTGTGTGTGTGTGTGTGTGTGTGTGTGTGTGTGTGTGTGTGTGTGTGTGTGTGTGTGTGTGTGTGTGTGTGTGTGTGTGTGTGTGTGTGTGTGTGTGTGTGTGTCAGTTCGTTGATGTTGGCAAATAAAACAGAGATTGTGTCTATCATATACACGCACACACACTGACACACACACACACACACACACACACGCACACACCTAATATTAGCACAGTGATGAGTAATACCGGAAAGAGAATACACGCGCGGTAGCCTCATTATATAGCCAACACAGTGAAAATAACCCGCCATAATCTAATGCTTAATCATCATCACACTTCATCAGCATTTATGAGTAGGAATTTCCCACACCCACATACACACATATATGCATATGTATATAGTGATCATTAAACACCGGATGATTCAGCTCTAAAAATAGCGAGCTGGGCAGGCAAATATGCACGATAAAACAGCAAAATAAACAAATATATATATATAGACATTTACTAAAACAGAGACACAGATTATCATTGATCAATTACCACACACAATATTATTATCATTAATTATACACATAATAACCATTATTTCCTGTGATTGCAAAAGTCCAATTGTGTGGAGACGAGAGCGTAATCATAGAGCAAAGATGATATTTGTCGCTCTCCTGTTGTTCTCACTGACTACATTGGTGGTGTTTTAATGTCTCTGTGTGTGTCTGTGTGTGTGTGTGTGTGTGTGTGTGTGTGTGTGTGTGTGTGTGTGTGTGTCTGTGTGTGTGTGTGTGTGTGTGTGTGTGTGTGTGTGTGTGTGTGTGTGTCGAACGTTGTATCATATGTTCTAAAACACAGTGATAAGGTAAGTGAAGATAATAGATGGGAACGATAAGAAGCAATGCATGAATACGTTAAGTGTGGAAGTGATGAATGTGATTGTGATTGTGATTGGGATTGTGGATGTGTGTGGATATGATTTATTATTGATACATAATTTAATTTAATTATATATTTAAATTATAATGAAATCAAACACAATACAATATTAATTGAAATAAATAATTGTTGTGTGTGTGAGTTCCCCTAAAGGGTTGGTTGTTTTAAACAGGCGTAAACACTGTCTATTCCAAAAGTATCATTTTATTCCGAAAAGAAATTCGTTAATACACTTATGACACACTGAGAGTATTGAGGTGAAGGTGCAGTGTGGATGTGAAGTGTGAATGTGAAGAGTGAATGTGAAGAGTGGATGTGAAGTGTGGATGTGAAGTGTGAATGTGAAGAGTGAATGTGAAGAGTGGATGTGAAGTGTAGATGTGAAGTGTGGATGTAAAGAGTGGATGTAAAGAGTGGATGTGAAGAGTGGATGTGAAGAGTGGATGTGAAGTGTAGAGGTGAAGTGTGGATGTGAAGTGTAGAGGTGAAGTGTAGATGTGAAGTGTAGATGTGAAGTGTAGATGTGAAGTGTAGATGTGAAGGGCAGATGTGGCTGGATGTGTTTGGATGTGGTGATAATCACAAAACTAACCGAGTCCTTCGACCAGCTTGTACAGTACTCCTCCCACGTGCATATCACCACGCACGCGGATCTTCTTCTCCACCTGAATATCGGTGATGAAGACAGTGAGCATCCACGAGCCGTCCACTCGCATGCCGTCCACACAGAAGCCCTCGGCCATGATGGCTCCCAGATCAGGCACCGTCCCACAACAACACCAACACACTGCAGCACACACAACACAGAATATCACAGCCAAAACCAACACTACAGAAACACGCAGGAAAAAATTACCAAACCAGACAATAATACCAAGAAACTGATAATCAACATATGATAACAACAACAATGTATTTGTATAGTGCTCACACAGAAACAAGCGCGAAAGAGACAACAATGAGAAACAACAGTACACGATATCAAGATGTGAGAAAAGAAGTAGAAAATTCACAGAAAGGAAAAAAATGGAGATAAATAAAATGAAAATAAATAAAAACATAAGTAATTGTAAATTAGAGTCATAGGGAAGCGTAAGGTGTAAGAGTGCGAGAAGTGGGATCAAAAGATTTAGCAAAAAGATATTTACGAAGTGAGGAGGAAAATCTACTGAAGGATGAAGAGGAGTAAGAAAACGTATAATAAAATATGTGATGACGTACACAAGACGACCAAAGAATGTAACAATACACCAGAGAACTTCTACACCGGCAAAATGAACTACAAAATCGTACTTTACAACCCCTCCCATAGCGCAGAAATATAAAACATAAGAAAATAATCATACATAAACAATAAAATATGAATAGTAACAAAATCATCTAAAAATAAGTCGCACATTTGAATACACTGAAAAACAAAATATAACCACAATGCAAGAACGAAAAAGGCATAGGATAGGATCGAAAGCGCATACGATCAAACAACACGTAGCATGAAACACAAAAAACGCCGTAAAACATCCACCGAGCTTATGAAATATAATCAAAAAACTCACCTATGTGTTTTTAATTAACAGCTATCACCATAAACACGCACAACACAAACGCAGGCACAACGCAACACAATAACCAAGAGACAACTGTTGCGAAGTTACCCTGCAATGACGCCATTGAGGCGCAATGCGTCGAGATCGTCCTATACATTGACTATGTAAATTCAAGTAATAGAATTATGTGTTTATCCATTTTCGAATTTTGCACATAAGATAAAAGCAAATCAGTGGCTACACAAATAAAATTTGTTAGGAAAATGTATAATGAACGAATAAACTAGATCAGTGATTGGGTGCTCACATCTCTAGGGGGTGCGATCAACGCCACCTAGATACTAGGTGTCTAGGTGAAAGTTACGCAAGGACTCACGTTGACTGGTGAATTACGCATCGTCAGTCACAATTTGATGTAGCTCGTGCTCGAAACCTCTTGTGCTTCTATTTTAGGTGAATTTGCGCGAAGTGAGAAGGATGTGATGGTTAATTTGCGCGAAGTGGACACCGTGGTGCAGTTGTTAGCACACCCGCCCCACAAGCGGTAGGTCCGTGGTTCGAAACCCGGCGGAGCAGAATTTCATTGGGCGAATTCCACAATCCCACAGCCCCTGTCCACCCAGCAGTAAATGATGGTACCAGATATCAGTCATGTGTTGTGTCATGCATTCTGGGGAGGTGGCCCTCTCTAATACGTCTTACGTCCTTGTGGCGTCATAGCGTGGGGAGGGTCGGTTCTGCGGTGGCAGCGAGCTGCACGGGACACACCTGTGTGTTCATAAGCTTCGACTACTTCCCGTGTAGCAGCTGTCACTTGAGGCCTTTAACCTTTGAGGAGTGAAATAGTTCGAGCTGACGATGTGGAGTTGATCTTGATGAGGAAATGGGGATTCTCGATCTGAGGAGTTAAAGGTTAAAGGCCTCAAGTGACAGCTGCTACACAGGAAAAAGCCGAAGCTTATAAACACACACAGGTGTGTCCCGTGCAGCTCGCTGTCACCGCAGAACCAACCCTCTCCACGCTATGACACCACAAGGACGAAAGACGTATCAGAGAGGACCACCTCCCCAGAATGCATGACACAACACATGACTGATATCTGGTACCATCATTTACTACTGGGTGGACAGGGGCTGTTGGATTATAGAATTCGCCCAATGAAATTCTCCTCGGCCGGGTTTTGAACCACGTAACTCCCGCTTGTGAGGCGGCTGTGCTACCACTACACCACGAAGTACAGAGTTGAAGTTAATAAGAAGGTGGAGTTTCTCGAGCTGAGGAGTTGGAGTTGACCTAGATCAGATGAAGTAGCCAGATCTGAAAAATTGAAGTTGACCTTGATGAGGGCATGAAGACTTTCAAGTTAATAGGTTGAAGTCCTAGATGATTTTCTAGATGATGATTTCTAGATTTTCTAGATGAGTCCTAGATGATTTTCTCGAGCTGAAGGGTTGAACTTGATCAAGATGAAGAGATGGAGCTTCTCGATCTGAAAGATTGAAGTTTAGCTAGATGAAGAGATGAAGTTACACGGGCGCAAAGCAACAACTAGCGCCACTCCTAGATCACATCAAGACCACAAGATAGCACAATCTTCTGTCATCAACTGTACTGGATATTATTAGCAATCAGACAACACTGTTAACGATTAACCATAGTTGTTGTTCAGGTTGTCTGGCCGAGCAGCCTCCTTAGATGCTGAGGAAAGAAACGGCACTGTGACCGGCTTGTTCCACAGGTCCTTGATTAATCATGATTAATCACGATTACTCATGATTGCTACAGTGTTTTTGTTACAAACGAAACATCACCAACAACGAGTTTCATCACTTCATCAAGATGTATTAATTAGAACACCAACACGAGTTTCAATGACAATTTCAATTTAGGTCACATTTATTCGATATGAATCAAAATGAAGTTGAAGAAACAACAAGGCAAAGAAAGAACACATGTAGAAGATGATAGAGGAAGAGTTGTATGATAATTGATATTACAACTGCTTATTAATAACACGCGCCAGTGTTTGCTGAAAGTTTTGTCCGTCTTGTTGAGTTGCCAGCTTGTTGATTTCTCGCTGTCGTCGACTACTCACTATCTCCTCCACTATCTCACCCGTGCCTCGAACTAACCTGCATTATACGCACCCACGTGCACACACACACACACACACACACTCACACACACACACACACACAGACAAACTCACAAGCAAACATACGCTTACACAGACATACATACACACACACACAGACACACATGCATGCTCACACACATACACACACACACAGACACACACACACACACAAATCAACCAATAAATGTTGAAAAAAATAGCTAGATAAACAAAAAAACAAACGTCCCAATCAGAATTACTCATTATCACATGATAATTAAGTGCAATATTAAATACAATCTTGACCTTTTTAACCAAACGTTTAAATATTCACTGAAAACGTTGGAAACAAACAATAAACCAGGTTGTAAACTGTCATAATAGAATAACTGGAACGATTATTACGAAAGAAGTAAGTAATAGTAAATAGTAAACAATAGTAATAGTAAATAGTAAGTAATCGAACGAACGAAGTAAGTAATAGCATAGTAAGTAATAGTAAGTAAGTAGTAAGAACTAAGTAATTGAACGAACGAAGTAATTGAGAAAATGACAGCGGGAGATTGAACAATGGAATAATGACAAATGACACAAAACAGTTAACCTTTTGCGACCTGTGTGCGGGTCGATGACATGTCGCAGCTCACTCGACTGTTTCTCCCATTCTTGCTTGGTCATAGGTCGCATGGCCTGACCTACCCCGCTCGTAGGCACTGCAGGACCAATCTGTGTGTCGTTGCCAGCTTGATATTCACACGGGCCACACTGCCGCTGCTGTTTCTCCAGTTTCTTCAACCGTTTCTTCTCTCTCTTCTTCAGCCGGCGTTTTTCACGTTTCTTGCGTTTTCTGCGGCGGCGACGGCGGTGGCGCTCAGCAGAACTGTCAGACTCGCTGTCACTGCTGTCAGATGAGCTGTCACTGCTGTCCGAACTGCTGCTACTGCTACTGCTACTGTCATGTCTCCGCTTCCTGGCAGCTTTCCGCTCCGACTTCCCGAGTTGTCGCGACCGTGATGTGCATGAATACTGAGGTCTGGAAGCACGATCTGGCAGCACTCCAGCCGAGCTGCTCACTCGCTCCGACACGTCTGACATTGCTGTGAAACAAGAACAAGGACAAGTGAAACACACATACACACACACTAACACAAACAAACACACACCCACCCACAAACACACTAACACAAACACACACACACACTGACACACACACACACACTGACACAAACAAACACACACAGACACACACTGACACAAACACACACTAACACACACACACACACTGACACAAACAAAAACACACACACACACACACACACTGACACACACACACACTGACACACACACACACACACACACACACACACACACACTGACACAAACACACTGACACAAACACACACACACTGACACACACACACTGATACACACACACACACACACACTGACACAAACACACACACACACACACAAACACACACTAACACAAACAAACACACACACACTGACACAAACACACAAACACACACACACACACACTGACACAAACACACACACACACACACAAACACACACTAACACAAACAAACACACACACACTGACACAAACACACAAATACACACACACACACTGACACAAACACACAAACACACACACACTAACACAAACAAACACACACACACACACTGACACAAACCAGCACACACACACACACCATTACATTACATTATGTATATGTATATAACGCCCTACACCCACACACACGCTGACACACACACACTGAAACACACACACAAGCACACACACTGACACATACACTAACACACACACTGACACACATTACATTACATTACATTATGGAAAATTTATATAGCGCCCTACACCTAGAGGGTCTCTAAGGCGCTGCACACACACACACACACTAACACAAATGCATGCATTCACAAGGTAAAAGATGAAGAGGGAGAGAACAGAGAGAAAATCACACCTTATATCCATCGCTAGTGTACACAATGTTATCTAAGATATAATAGGACTTCAACAGAAAAAAATTCTTAGAGTGTTTTTTGAAAAGAGAAATAGAAGTGATAGAACGCAGTGTTGGGGAGAGCTTATTGTAAATACGGGGTCCTAAGATAGAGAGACAACGATTATAGTGAGAATGTCTAGAAGGAAAAGCAGGTTCCAATAAGAGACGAGAATCATCAGTTGACCTAAGTGTACGAGTAGATTTCTTGAAGGATAGAAGTTCAAATAAGTACGATGGCTTACGGAGAATAAGAGTGGAATGGATGATCAAACAGATGCGGTAGTCAATAAGTGCCTTAATAGGGAGAAGTCCTAATTTTTGTAGATAGGGAGAGACATGAGAGACAGCAGGGAGATTGTAGATTAGACGACAGGCTTTACTAATAACAGATTGAAGTTTGCGAAGCTGGCGGTGGTTCAGAGAAAGAAAGAGCGAGCAACAATATTGAATCCTACTGAGTATCCTACTAAGTATCTTCGGATAGAATAGATTCGCCTAATATGAAAATTACAGACCCTAATAATATCGGAGATGTATAGATCAAAAGAAAGAGAATCATCAAGTAAAACACCTAAGCTACGAACAGAGTTAGAGAGAGGAACAGACAGAGAAGTTAAACTTCTAGAAGATTGAAAAATGATTGAAACAGAAGATTGGGAAATAGTATTAGACGAGATAATAATTTGGATATCGTCCGCAAAGATTTGGAAAGTGACATCATGACGATGAAGGATTTCACCTATGGAGGTTATGTAAATATTGAAAAGGAGAGGGTCCAGGACGGATCCCTGTGGGACACCGTATGAGAGTGGGAAAGACTCACTACAAGAATCACTGGTACAAACAAACTGAGACCGAGTAGAGAGATAAGAGCGGAAGAATGATAGTGCAGTACCACTAATACCTAGGTTAGACAGAGTATTGAGTAGAATTAGATGATCTACAGTGTCAAAAGCCGCAGAGAAGTCCAGTTGAATGAGAAGAACATCCTTACAAGCAAGAGTAGACTTAAGAATATAGTCATAGAGGAAGAGAAGCGAGGTTCCTGTTGAGTGAAAACTACGGAAGCCTGATTGTTCAGGGAGAAATAGATCATGGCGCTCAAGGTAGTCCGAAATCTGGACATAAGCGGCCATTTCAAGAGATTTGGATAGCCAAGGAATTCTAGAGATGGGACGGTAGTTAGACAAACAATTGGGATCAAGGTTATGTTTTTTCAGAATTGGGAGAATACTGGCACTCTTTGACGCAAGAAATTCGCCAAGAGAGAAAACCGTATTGATAAAATAGGTGATGAAAGGAAGAAGTAACTCAGTACAGTGGGGAATTCGAGCAAGGTCAATAGGATCCAGGGAGGAAGAACGAGTGTGAACACGTCTCAATAGTAATCTGCAGTCAGAAATGGAAATTGGGTGGAACGAGTGAAAAATGAAGGAGGTAGCGGGAGAATAAGACAATATAGCAGGAGGGAAACGACAGCAGATATTAGAGATTTTTGTCTCAAAGAAATTAGAAAATAGGGAAGGTAAGCGAGATGAATCACTATCAGGAAACACAAGGGTATTGGAATTGCCTAGGAGTCTATTGGAAACATTCCAAAGAGATGTACTATCAAGACAGGAGGAAATCTTAAAATTATAATAGGATTTTTTGGCGTACTCACACAAGATATGGTGGTGACGCCGTGCAACACAATAAGAATTCCATGATGCGTCATTTTTCAGACGCAGCCAATGGCGCTCAAGTCGTCTAAGAGAAAGCTTGGAATTACGAATTTCACTATTGAACCAGGGGCTATGAAGAGAGAGAGAGGAACGAAACTTCTTAACAGGAACAAACTGATCTCTAAGAAGTTCAAGACAGGAGTTGAAATATTTACAAAGATCAGAAGGGGGTAAACAAATAAATGAATCAGAATTGAAAGAAGAAAATATATTATTGCATAGTGAGTAATAATCAGCATTTTCATAATCTAAAAATGAGACAGTTTTTTAGCTCTTATGATGATAGGAATAAATGCGGGAAATTCAACTAAGGAGTGATCAGAAACAGAAGAATCAATAGGGAGAATGGTCAAATCCTTAATAAAAATAGGAGAGTCAATAAACGAAAGCACTAAATCAAGGGTGTGGCCACGTTCATGAGTAGAGCCGCACACATGATTTGACAAGCCATACGAAGAAATTAATTCTAGAAACGACAGTCAACACTCCAGATATCAGTCAACACTCCAGATGAGATGATAGGAGGGAGAATGGCCTTTACTGTGGTGTGATCGTGCACATTGTTAGAGAGAGAGAGTGTGTGTGTGAGATTGTGTCTGAGTGCGTCAACGTGTTAGTGTGTCTATATGTGATAGTGTAGGGTTGAATTGTGTATTGTGAGCGAGTGTGTATAGCTGTGTCGGTGTGTGTGTGTTTGACAAGTGTGGATGCCCCGCGGCGGCGAGCGAGTGACCGGCTCGCCGCTGATTGGTTGTTGCGGTGTGCGTGTGTGTGTGTGTGAGTGTGTCCGTGTGTGTAAATATATTTTAGTTTTGTGTTTCGTCTACATTTACAACGGCATTCCCTGATGCTGTCTGTATTTTAGAACTCCCTGATATTTTCGGCGTCAGGAAATGACGATTCAGAGCCAGAACGACAAACTTGCTTGTAGTTGTGGTGTAGTGGAGGTGTTTGTGTGTATGTGTGTGTTTATGTTTGTGTGTGTGTGTGTGTGTGTGTGTTAAAGATTTCAGGTTAAACGCCTCAAGTGACAGCTGTTACACGGAAAGAAGCCGAAGCTTATGAACACACACAGGTGTGTCCCGTGCAGCTCGCTGCCACCGCAGAAACGACCTTCTCCACGCTATGACGCCACAAGGACGTAAGACGTATTAGAGAGGGCCACCTCCCCAGAATGCATGACACAACACATGACTGATATCTGGTACCATCATTTACTGCTGGGTGGACAGGGACTGTGGATTATAGAATTCACCCAATGAAATTCTGCTCCGCCGGGATTTGAACCACGGTCCTCCCGCTTGTGAGGCGGCTGTGCTACCACTACACCACCGAGTCCACAAGTTCTTACTCGCTTTGCCTACCGCGTTCACCCGCTAATCTCAAACATGATAATTTACTAGATGTTTCATACTTAAATTCCGAATAGCGAATAACAGAGAAAAACACCTAATTATGTTGGCGTAGTTTGCTGAATAATACAGTAGAGCTCCAATAATTCTAGCGTTTGAAAGACGATTATATAAGTTGTGGATTAAACAAGAAATCAGATATGATGCGCTGGGAAAGTTTATTGTCGCTACTCACCAACACAATTTTACTATGATCAAAATCTGGATATAGAGGCAGACTGAACCTGCGTCCAGTAGCGCCGTAAAGAAAGGTAATCAATGAAGCCACAAATAATTATATTAACCAGAAACAAACCAAATACAAGACCACTCAGTGTATTATTATTATTATTAATTACAGGCAAATCCAGTAGCATGGGAAGAGTACAAGCATTATTGCCACCCTAAGGTGGCCCCATGTACCGGAAGCGCCCAAAAGATTCAGAGAGAAAGAGAGTTCGAAAAGGAAAAAGCCTAGAAAGAGAGTTGGAAAACAAATAATAAATAAATAACAATAAATAATAAACCATCATCCGATAACACTCCATAATGTCACTCCGCCCACGTTCCTCAATAAAAAGTGTAGCAGCAATAAACACGCAGCTGAATTGTCACGATGTACTGCGATGAAACCTCACGAGCAAGTGAATGAGTGACGATAAAGTAACACAAGAACAGTACACACGTAACACACACACATACATACAAACATACATGCACACTTGCACACACGCACCGACTGGCACACTGACTATCTCTTGCGCACGCACAAACACAACCAGTAGAACTGGCCAGTGGTCCTCAACCCAGAGTTGTATGAAAGTGGGAGTGAGTAAAAATACCTCATACCATGATTTTCCAGCGTGTCATCAACTCTTCTTGTCGTTTTGTTTCCTAGCCCTCTCTCTGTCGTCATACATCTCAATTTCTCTTTTAGTTTCGTTGGCTCCCCTTTTATTCCTCATATTCATTTTCGTCTTTGTTGTATAATTTTTCAACTCGCCCATGATCCTAGTCAACCCGCTTATCTTTCTGGTCTCCTCACTGTTTCCACTGCTCCTTCTCGTCATCCTCACCCTCTTGTCTGCCCTCGAGCCTTGAACGAGTCATCTTGGTCTTCGAAGTCTTTTTCTTTCTATGCTCCCCGACTGTATAACTCGCTTTCTCATACTGTTCTATCAGCCACTTCCTATTCCTCATTTCGCTCGTTTCTTTTTAGATATTTATTCGAGATATGCTTTATTCTGCTTCTCACGCCCTTACTCCGTATACTTCTGTCTGATTTCTTGCTTTTATACTAGCCCTATCACCCTTCCTTCTAGTTGCTACTTCTTCCAATTGGTTGTAACTGCTAGTATGTGTGAATGTGTAGTTCTATGTATACTCACATATTTGTTCACCAGTCTTCTTGTACTTGTATATGTTTGTGTCTATGTGTGTATTTATATATATATTTTTCACTCATTTACGCTTGTTATCGGTTGTGATTTGTGTTTCATTTTCGTTTTTTTGTACGCTTTATCACGCGCGTGTGTCTTAACAGGCGTTATACCATATAAACATTTATTGGCGGCGTTTGGCGTTTTAAGCGCACACCAGCCAGTTTTAGACTATATGGCGCACCCCACTGTGTGCCCATCTACAGTGGTGACTCCCGGTAGACTCAAGCGGAGGTGTTGATAAACGAACCCGGGCCAGGATTCGAACTGCGATTGATTGATAGATACCTAAATACATCAATTCTAATATATACTAATATACATCACTTGAATGTGCTTGTAAAAATAAATCGAGTTGAAACGAGTATTTAGCATTTAATATATTAGCTGAAATTAGTCAAAATTTCTCTTAATAACAAAGAAAAACACCACGTACATATAACCAACTCAGCAAGTATTAGCCGTATTCGTCGTAATATTCTCATATTTGTCGTTATCAGGAATCCATAATAATAAATAAATAAATAAAAAATAAATCTTTATCCTTAATATATTTTTTAAAATCTTTCTGCGAGCACTTGATGAGTTACTTTGATGCAATCAAACATCATTTCAAAAAACTAGATCACTGCAAGCATTAAATATTGCTATAAGGGAACTAAATTTCCTAGAACTGAAATATAGTGAAATATTTTATCTGAACGAAAAAAACGTTCTCAATCGAATTCTAAGAGCGCTAACGACAACAACAAAAATATCAGAATGACAAAGGTATAACTGGGCGTATTTCACATTGTAGTTATTGTTTAAATTCAATAAATACATTAAAAATACACGGTTAAATGGAACCTGGCAAACAATGTAAATTATTTCAAGAGGAAATAACTACATAATAATTGCACAAGCTTTGTGCGATTCATTCATTGTGCCCATCTAAGAATGAATGTACCTGTATGTATGTATTTATGTATGTGTGTGTATGTGTGTATGTATGTCTGTGTGTGTGTGTTTGTGTGCGTGTCTGTGTGTGTGTATGTTTGGCGCCTTGTTGACCGCGGTTTATGTGGGCCGTTGACAAGCACACACACACACACACACATACACACACACATACACACACACATACACACAGACATACATACACCGGCGCCAGACACGTGCCGTATAATTTGTGTGTATGTGTGTGTGTGTGTGTGTGTGTGTGTGTGTGTGTGTGTGTTTCCATCAACGTTGGCGGGGTTACTTACAATCACGGAGACAAGAGCTAATGGCCCATGTATACATGCATATATGTGTGTGTGTATGTGTGTGTGTGTGTGTGTGTGTGTATGTTGGTCCGACTGACGCCACCAGATAGGCGCCACTGAGACGACACCATCATATTCTTTGTCTGAACCACCCCACAATCTACCACACACACACATACATACACTGACTGACACACACACACACACACACACACACACACAAGCACACACACACTGACACAAACGTGTATAGAACAATGATGTCGCTGAATCATGATTTTTTCTACCTCGCTAAGTTCGCTTTTTCCGTGCCGAATTAACACGATTACCACCCTGCACCATATATATGTGTGTGTGTTTGTGTGTGTTTCTTTATAAGTATCTATATTCCCAGATTCACGCAGATAATCAGTAAACACACTTTTATTTGGTGCTCTACAAAATATATCACACACACACACAAGCAAACGAAAATAATAGGTAGAACACATAGATGATAATATAAAATTTGACGCAAAAACTCCTCCATTCATAGCTATGATAACACACAACACACACACACACACACACACACACACACACACACACACACACACACACACACACACACACAAACACACACACACACACAGATGACTAGCATTCAATTAGGGGACACAACAATACAAACAGCGCGAGATATTCGCACACAAAATCGAGATTATGGACGAAAAATACTTATAGTTAGTAGTTATGAATAATATATTGGGGATGGTGATCTGGACACCTCCAATATATTATGAGAAGTTTAAAGATATATTGAAAATGGAAGGATGATGTTAAACAAGAGGTGAAATTGTATGATAATATACCATCTTCAGCATCATCTACAGAGCTAGAACAAATATCCCACAACTAAATGATAGAGTGAAGATATAAAGGTAAAGAAGTGAGGTTTATTAAGTGTAGAGAGGATTTGAAACACTTTACGCTTTGGTGTCCAGCATATAATGAAGAAAGCAGAAAGAATGAACATTTTCAGCGGCCATATATAGAGAACGAGGAAGAACTCATAGACGAGCTGCTCTTCAGAAACGAAATAAGACACAAGACAGCAAAAGAATCAGCAAATGAATTTCGTAAAATCAGAGAATAAATAACAAAAGAAATGAGAAACTTAAAAGAGAAGAAAAAAGATGAGCAAAACAAACAGAAAAGATGGAGACCCCGAAAACCGAAACCTGAGCCTGTCTAGAAAACGGTGTTAAGTTTCAATGAAGGAGCACGATACATGATATCATGCGCATCAATGTTTGAATCTGATGGTTCTGCACTTGCACTGAGCCACGAGACGCACCCACTTGCGACGAACTCGCCGCGGATGACGGGGACACTGAAACTGCACGCGACTTCGCCTCCACACGTGCGGTCGACACGCCGAACAGGACTCAAAGACGCGCGTGCTGAAAGTTCCAGCGTGCCCGGCTCGACCTGTAGACTCGAGCAGCCTCTCGTGCGGGATGAAGAACGAGTTACACTGGCCGTAGCAGAAACGGTTGACCACGGACAGAGATAAACAACCACGCATCTTGAAACGCTGGCGGATTACTCCTCTTCGACACCAGCTGTTCTTCAAATATCCACTCTTGATGCTGAGCTGCGCCTCTCGTGATGAAGTGAGGACATCGGGAGAGGTGGCAGGAATACGAAACCTGTTTCCGTCATCCTTGAACACGGGAGGATGTTGCAGAAAGGTGGTGTTGTAGTGCACCTCACGTTTCTTCTCCAACAACATCTTCTGCACGAGAGGTACGTTGATATGCTCCATGATGCTGTTATCCTCATACTCCCAGTGTTTCTGCTTCGCGAAATTCCGCTGATCCTCTCTGGCACGTGACGTTGAAGATGTCAGTGTTGAACAGCAGACTAGAAGCATCAAAACACTGAGGGATCGGCGCCTGCCTCTCACGTTGCATCTAGCAAAAAAGCATCGTATGATTCAGGTCATACACGTCCGCAGTAGAAGTATCGGTGATACACTTCAGCGCAACATAAAATAGGCTGGTTCAATGTGAAACCCAGCGAAGCTAAGAACATTAAACTCCAGGTACATTTGGTCTCAGGCACAGTACAGACTCTCTGATCCTGTTTCCTAACTAACCTGGCCTAATTTAGCTATCATAGAGAGAGCAAGAGAGCCGGGAGTGTAATCAGTAAACGACTCAGTAACTGAATCAGTAACTGACTCAGTAACTCACTTAGAAACTAACTTAGTAACTGACCCAGTAACTAATTCACTAACCCAGTAACTAATTCACTAACTCAGTAACTAATTCAGTAACTTACTCAGTAACTAATTCAGTAACTTACTCAGTAACTAATTCACTAACTCAGTATCTAACTCAGTAACTAACTTAGTAACTGACTCAGTAACTTAGTCACTAATTCACTAACTCAGTAATGATTTAAAATATCATGATCAACGTATGCTGTTCGTTTTTGCTGTCCAATAGCAGTGAATACACTGGATTTTTATTAATTAAACGACAATTGAAAACACACCATGTTTGTGCCGAAACAATAAACAAAAACAAAACCTGTGATTTCAAGGCAGAAATGTTGAGATAATCTTGCTCAAAGCTCACCTGATTAAAGCCATACTTGCATATATGATTGTGGCTCAATTAAGACAGCAGAAATGACCAATTGTGCTGTTCGCAGTCTGGACGGTCAACTGTGAGACAGCCACTAGTTGAACTACACCCTCCCACCTTGCTTATGATAATGATAACAATGATAATAAAGCAAAATTAACCAAGACAGCGCTTCTCAAAACCACCACAAGCTGCCTTCCACAATCTATCTGTGTGTGTGTGTGTGCGAGTTTTGTGAAGACACACACACACACACACACACACACACACATACACACACACACACACACACACACACACACACACACACACACACACACACACACACACACACACACACATACACACCTGTTGCACGTGCGAGAATGGCCAATCAGAACGTCTGGTCTGCTGTGTGCGCGTGCGTGTCCAGTGAGAGAACAGAGAATTAGACCACGCCCCTCACTGTGTCTTCTGCTGAGATGTCCAATTGCTCATCTGGTGCTGACTCGAGCCTCTCGTTTGTCAAGATTTCAGCGTGTTTGTGTGTGTTTGTGTTGAATGGTGAATCACGACGTGTGTGAGTGTGAACATAATGGTGTTAATGGTTGTGACTGTTGATGTCATAATCGTCACAACACGCTCATCTATGAGAAATTGTCATCATAACCACAAGATGATCATCATTTGTTGAACGTCATCATCTTACAGTGTAGCCCGGATATAAGAGAGAGTTGTCGTGAGTGGAGAAAAAGTATATCTTATATATCCGGGGGGAAATAATTACACGTAAAATATATAGAAGACGGACCAGAAAGAAATACTTTCTTATAACCGAGGTTCTCTTATATCAGGTGTACACTGAACATTATGTATTATGTCACGAGTGTCACCATCACCAGAAATCACCGGAAATCACCGGAAAACCAACCAATCTATAAACCCGTTCAACTACATCAATGAAACTCCATCGGAAGGACATTCAACCTCAAACTTATCATTGTGTGTGTGTTTGTGTGTGTGTGTGTCTCTGTGTGTAATATATTGGTGGTGATTAGGATATATTTTCGAATTTATCCACCAACAGAAAAACAGACAGAGCGCACAGGTAGATAACTGCCAGAGAGAGAGAGTGGGTGAGAGTGAAAGAGAGAGTGCTCGTATAGAGTGGACTACCACCTGTATCCCTGCCTCCCTGTACTGTGAGTGTGTGTGTATGTGTGTGTGTGTGTGTGTGTGTTTGTGTGTGTGTGTGTGTATGGCGCCACGATTCTCCGAACAGTTTCAGCGAGATTTCGGTGCTGTTCGTTGAATTGTCGCTAATCTACAACTACAGCAGACTGTGATAAAAACCACCATATGTAGAAGTCAGCAGCCCCGTCAGTCGCGTCATACTGGTGCCAACACACTTACACACACACACGCACACACACACACACACACACTCACACACACACACACACACACACACACACACACACACA
>OU696596.1:1160694-1195694 GCA_916048095.2 Sacculina carcini
ATGTTGTAGTGTAGTGTGATAGTGTCTAAATTGTTTGCGTGATTGACTTGTTCCTGTTTCGTATTTTACTATTGTTAAATATACTTCTACAATACCCATCTAAAACAGTGGTTCTCAACCTTTTTTATCTCACTAATTCTCCACTTCTGAATTCAGCCATCTCTTCATTTTTCCGTACAACAGCGCTGATAAATTAAATAAATTCAGTTGTTTCATCAAACTAAATGTCATTAGAGGTCATTAGAAGCAAAAATAAACGAATT
The DNA here is from genome assembly GCA_916048095.2 of Sacculina carcini. NCBI lineage: Eukaryota > Metazoa > Arthropoda > Thecostraca > Sacculinidae > Sacculina > Sacculina carcini. Next base: position 1,160,958 of record OU696596.1, read on the forward strand.
TTAATTGATAAAGACACACATAGTTGTCCTGTTCTGTGCGACCTTTAGCTTCCCACTTGACAACTCTTCCATTCTCCACCAGACAGGTTAAGAAGCACTGAGCTAAAATACGCTATCATAACACGAGTTAGCTTATTTTCTTCCTAATATCACATCTAGATATTATGAATGAATGAGAAAATGAATGAGAAATTAGCCTAGCATATTGTCTTCACAAAGTTTCTACTCTACTCTGGATAAATATTTTTCTACTTAATTATTAATTAATTAATCTTAATAATTGATAGAAAATAATTGCACTTTAACTCACTCTCTCATGTGTGTTTCTATATCTCTATATCTCTATCTGTGTGTCTGTATCTGTTGATATCTTTCTATATCTGTTGATGTCTGTCTATATCTGTTGATGCATGAAAACTGCAGTGTCATTTTAATAATTAATACAACTTTTAACAATTTAAATTTCACCTTGTTGATTGATAATAATAATACTATTATTATTAATAATAACAGCATTATGGCGGAGGTGAGAGGTTGTGTCGTGTCACTGACCTGTTTCACGTGCTTGCTAGCTTTATACTTCTTGGCCACGGCGCCCGAGCTTTGAGGCTCATTAAGAAGCAGGTCGCGAACTTCAGTCCCAGACAGTCCCTTGTTGGCCAAAGATCTGACCAATATACACATATATACAATATAATGTTGTTTCTTAATCACAGGGGTTTGGAGGTTTGGTTGAGCCACTCGCGTATGATTGGTGATGTCAAGCTCTGCTTGGTCATCATTGGCTGCAGTTAATCACGCCACATCGCTTGACCTTGATATCTGTGCTGCAAGCAACTCGGTCCACTCAGTAGTAGCCTACTTGTGTGTGACTGTCTTGATCGTAGGTGATTTGTGATTTTTATCATAATAATAATAATACTTCAAGCACAGTGAATGGTTTGATGAATGCATGTTGGGAAAGAACAATTCACGTGATTAACATCACAACGGTACTTCTTGTTTAATATAATTGCACAATTATTTATCACCACATCAGAATTTAATACAGTTATATAGTTAAGCCGAGGATAAAAGAGAGAGTTATCGGGAGTGGGGAAAAAGTATCTTATACATCCGGGTTGAGTGAGGGGTATTTTGAAGGTGGAATATTACAGTGCAGTGTGTATGGGTGCATTATGAGCAGAACAGCACCTGGCCAGAGCTGATATGGCTGTCTGGTCGGTGGAGTCGGCACATTGGAACATGTGGTCTGTGTCGCACGTGCATTGCTGCCGGGACTGGTACTGGCGACTGAAAGAGGCTGTGTTCTCAAACCTCACCAAACACCCGTCCTCTTCTGATATTACCCACACACAAACACACACATACACACACACACACACACATCGTTCTATTTTTGAAACCTTCCACTGTAGTGACGTTCAATTATATCAGTGCTTCTTAACCTGTGTGTGTGTGTGTGGGGAATTTCCCTGTCTGGTGGGTAATGGAAGAATTGTCAAGTGGGAAACTAAACGCGGACAGAACAGGACAACTATGTGTGTGTTTTTATCAATTAAAATTCGTTTATTTTTGTTTCTAATGATCTCTAATGACATTTACTTTGATGTAACAACTGAATTTATTTTAATTTATCAGCGCTGTGTTGTGTGGAAAATGAAGAGATGGCTAATTTTTTCGCTCTATTTTTCGACTAGCTGATTTTTAGAAGATATTTTTTTTCTAGAAGATACGGTATATTTTATATGTATAAAAGACGATCTAACGTATACATATATTAATCAAACAAAACACACAAATACAGGGAGACTAATGGTAATTAATCACAAATTTAATGATAAAAATAAGTTTGTTATAACTACGAGAATGCTATAATGAATGCTGTGAGAATGTACACGCGACATTAATTGACCTGTGATGTGACCTTACAGTCTGACCTATGAGTGACCTGTGAGTGACCTGACAGTCTCACCTGTGAGTGACCTTACAGTTTGACCTGTTATATGACCTGTGAGTGACCTGACAGTCTCACCTGTGAGTGACCTTACAGTTTGACCTGTTATATGACCTGTGAGTGACCTGTTATATGACCTTACAGTTTGACCTGTTATATGACCTGTGAGTGACCTGACAGTCTCACCTGTGAGTGACCTTACAGTTTGACCTGTTATATGACCTGTGAGTGACCTGTTATATGACCTTACAGTTTGACCTGTTATATGACCTGTGAGTGACCTGACAGTCTGACCTGTTATATGACCTATGAGTGACCTGTGATGTGACCTGACGGTCTGACCTGTTATATGACCTGTGAGTGACCTCATATTCTGACCTGTGTAGCCGAGAGGACAGGGGTTGGGAGGTTCGCAGTAGGCAGGTAACATGGAATCAGTCTTGGGTAACTGCATGTTCTCAATGGAACCCACCGGACCCAGATGCTGTACCCCCTCTCCAGCACCCCCTCACATACACACACACACACATACAAACATACACATAAGTATACATACATACATGAAACTGTTTACGTATGAAGTAAAAAACACGAAAGATTTTCAGAGTGTAGTGAAACGTTTTCAATGATAAGAATCAAATGGTTCAAATACAAAAAAACAGACATTCTTACTGGAATACAATGAAATAACCAGAAAGTCATTAAACACACATGTGTGTGCGTATTGTAATATTGAAATATCATTAGAGGTTTTATATTTTATTAATTACTGATCTTACTATGAAGTCAGTGAACAAAATTGTAGCAATAAATTTTGTGTTTTTTCCTGTTACATCATATATACAAGTATATATTTCCACACACACACACACACACATACATACACATACAGATGAGTACATACAAATACACATACACCGACACACACACACATACACACACACTGAAACACACATAGACACATACACATTGACACATACACACTGACACACTGACACAATGACACACTAACACATTGACACAAACTGACACACTAACACATTGACACACAAACTAACAAACTAACACACTAACACACTGACACAATGACACACTGACTGACACACTGACACATACTAACACACTGACACAAACTGACACAATGACACACTAACACATTGACACAAACTGACACACTAACACACTAACACATTGACACACAAACTAACAAACTAACACACTAACACACTGACACAATGACACACTGACTGACACACTGACACATACTAACACACTGACACAAACTGACACAAACTGACACAAACTGACACACTGACTGTCACAATGACACAATGACACACTGATACACTGACACACACTGACACAAACTGACACAAACTGACACACCCACTGACAAACTGACACAAACTGACACACTGACTGACACACTGACTAACACACTGACACAAGCAAACACACTGTCACACTGACACAATGACACACTGTCACACTGACACACTCACACACTGACACACACTGACACAAACTGACACAAACTGACACACTGACTGACACACTGACACAAACTGACACACAGACACACCCACTGACAAACTGACACAAACTGACACACTGACTGACACACTGACTAACACACTGACACAAGCAAACACACTGTCACACTCACACACTGACACACTCACACACTGACACACAAACACTAATACACACTAACACACACACACAAACTAACAAACTGACACACTAATACACAGACAAACTGACACATTGACACACTGACACATATACTAACACACTAACACAATGACACAATGACACACACTGACACAATGACAAACTGACTGTCACACTGACACACTGACAAACTGACTGACACACTGACACTGACTGACACATTGACACTAACACACACACTGACACACTTAAACACTTACGCACTGACACACACTGTCACAGTGTCACAATGACAAACTGACACACCTGACAAACTGACACACTGACACACTGACTGACACAATGACACACACTGACACAATGACACACACTGACACACTGACACACTGACTGACACAATGACACACACTGACACACTGACACACTGACACACACTGACACACTGATACACACTGATACACTGATACACACTGATACACTGATACACACTGATACACTGACACACACTGACACACTGATACACTGATACACACTGATACACTGACACACTGATACACACTGATACACTGATACACACTGATACACACTGATACACTGACACACACTGACACACTGATACACACTGATACACTGATACACACTGATACACACTGATACACTGATACACTGATACACACTGATACACTGATACACACTGATACACTGATACACACTGATACACACTGATACACTGATACACTGATACACACTGATACACACTGATACACTGACACACACTGACACACTGATACACACTGATACACTGATACACACTGATACACACTGATACACACTGATACACTGATACACTGATACACTGATACACACTGACACAAACTAACACACTGACTGACACACGGACTGACACACAAACTGACACTGACTGACACACTGACCGACACACTGACACACTGACTGACACACCTGACATTAGTTGATTGCCCCATAGTGTGCTGTGTTGTAACATTTCACGGTCCCGAGAGACAGGATTTTGTTGTTGTTGTTGTTGTTGTTGTTGTTGTAACAGGTTCATCTGCGCCATGGTCTCATCGTCTAGGAGTGCCAGTTGGGCCGGATCATTCAGGGTTGCCAGATATGGCGATTTTAAGTCAACCAGCGAGTTACCAGCGTAGCTGGATACTGGCTGTCTCAAACTGTATGTGTATGTATGTGTGTATGTAAGTGTGTATGTATGTGTGTATGTAAGTGTGTATGTAAGTGTGTGTGTATGTGTGTATGTAAGTGTGTATGTATGTGTGTATGTAAGTGTGTATGTAAGTGTGTGTGTATGTGTGTATGTGTGTATGTAAGTGTATGTATGTGTGTGTTTGTATGTGTGTATGTATGTGTGTATGTATGTGTGTGTGTATGTGTGTATGTGTGTATGTATATGTGTGTAGGTATGTGTGTATGTATATATGTGTGTGAGTGTGTGTGTGTGTATGTGTGCGTGATTATAGTAAATATGGTGAAAATAAGTTGTGAGAAAATAAAATGTAACTTTAATACAATATAAGCTACAATCAAATTATATTGTATATAAATATGTTTGTAAGTTAGTTAAGTTTTGTAAGTAAGTTAAGTATTGAAATAATCAGGAATCTACAAAATAAATTTAATATTTGATATGGAAATGCATATTATAAATTATTTGTTCAAAAATATATATTATCAAGTTTTTAATTTGAGATAAATTTACGTATTTTGATGTGGAGGAGGAATGCCGGGATATATAGCACGTGAATAAAAAACTGAATTATTGAACAAGGCATATATGCAGACTCAATATAACTGATTAACGCTGAATAATAATAGCTTGATGAAAGCGCCTTGTTGATAAACTCACGTGCGTCTCACAAAATCATCATAATAATAATAGCTTGATGAAAGCGCCTCGTTGATAAACTCACGTGCGTCTCACAAAATCATCATAATAATAATAATAGCTTGATGAAAGCGCCTTGTTGATAAACTCACGTGCGTCTCACAAAATCATAATAATAATAATAGCTTGATGAAAGCGCCTTGTTGATAAACTCACGTGCGTCTCACAAAATCATCATAATAATAATAATAGCTTGATGAAAGCGCCTTGTTGATAAACTCACGTGCGTCTCACAAAATCATCGTAATCAGAAGTGTCTTGATAATCGTAGAATTGTTGAAATGGATCCCGTTGTTGTTGTTGTTGTTGTTGTTGTTCGTTATAACCAAGCAGCATTTTGTTCAAATAATCATCGGTAATGTCGTACGGAGATAGCTGTCAAAAAAGAGAGAAATAGAAAGACAGATAATAACATAATAATATTAGTATTCTTATCACCACAATAAGAGACATCTCAAAAATCGCATGGTAACATCAAACTTTATGTTTGTTAAATAAAATCGTATTGGACATTTGAAATAGCGCAACACACACACACACACACACACACACACACACACAGAGACACACAGAACAAGCAGGAGTACAGCAGACATCACGAGCAAGATCTCACCTCGAGAGAATAACATGAAGCCACGTTGCCTAGCAACAGCATAGCAGACAATATCAGCCATGACATACTGTCTGTCTGTCTGTTAGTGTGTGTATTCAGTGACACACACTGACACACACTGACACCTACAGTAGACAGGTACAGTTTGGTACTGTTGGCAGTGATAATCAATACGGAACCAGCATGATACCACGCACGCGCACTATATATCTCTCTCTGTCTGTCTATCATGTCTCTATCCTAACACTAATCCACATTATAACAGCAACACAATACAGACTCAATACATTATTCAATACTTATATATTCAACTCAATACATAGTAATATTCAACAGTAATATTCAACTCAATACATTACAATATCATTAACACATTCATTTAGGAGCTACATTATGAAGTGTTATCGGATAAATTGTTTATTGTGCTAATGATATTTATGCTACTGAATTTGCCTGTAATTAATAATAAGTATAATAATAACACAACGGAAATAAACCCCAGCCCGCAATATAGAACGAAATCTGGTGTAAAATAAAGTCATTTGACATCACATCATTTACATCTATTCATCTTTATATTTCACACATTTCACGCGGTGAAAATGACAAGCAAACTTTAGAACAACATACACACAAACACTCACAAACATAAACAAACACTCACAAACACACAAAAACATACATACACACTTTTCATCCGAACTTATTGCCAAAATACGTCATTGTACTTTGAATAGAAATGAACAAGGTTTTTCTGGGAAAATTAGCAATTAAATTCCGTGCCAGATCTTATTAGGCGCTTCTGATAGGAAAAAATGTTGAGAATAGGCATAATTAGAGAGTAATTTATCATAGAAGAATGATAATAAGAAAAAATATCATTTGTTGACAGGACAATATGAAGACAAAAAAGGCAACATTAAAATCAGCTGAAGAAATAAGGTGATATTTGAAGAAATCACAAAGCTAGCCAGTATGACATTGAACAATCCAGCTGCTTGTGACTTATCAGTGACAGTAAGTGCTTATACCAGTCAGGCACGTGATATCTCAACAATTTCACCAGTAAAACATTAGTAATTATCATGACGGAATATTGTGGCAATTCGAGCATTTCAGTGAGAGAGGTGTCAGTGCATTACGCACGATATTTCAACACGAAATACAACACAACACATGTGTGCGTATAGCACGAGACTTACACAAGAAAAATCACATATTTGTATGAAAATTGAACAAGAGGTGACAATATTAATGATATCACGAGAAATTAGCTAGATAAAAAACAAAAAAACACAAGATATTATAGACATAACAATAATGAACACTGCAGAAAGACATGAAGAGTAAAATAAAAACAAAAGTAACAAATGTGTGTACAAAAAACCATAAAAAATATCTCCCGAAAATAAATCAACATGCTAAACAATTCACAATAAAAAAACACAATTTTCAGCCATAAGACAAAAATATCAAATTTAATAAAAAAAACAAGACTAACAAAAACACATGTATATGACTATAAAAAATACACACACACACATACAGATACACACACACACACACATACAAGTATATGACTATAAAACACACACACACACACACACAGACATGCACAAAATAGTCAAAAACAGCTGATCGGGCAGTTATTAGGAATAATCATTTTAAATATCCAATGTAAGCTTGATAGAAGATATCAAGATACATTTATCATTTGTTATAATTAATGTACGTGTTTATATATACGTTTGTGTGTGTGCATATATTAGTATATATATGTGTGTGTGTGTGTGTGTGTGACAGTTAAACTGCGTTGTTGTTGTTTTTGTTGTTGTTGATACGCCATAGTTGATGTTGGGACCGGTCATCACACCTGGCTGCTATCAAACCTGTCCGCCGTGACACCCCATCATCATCATCACCATCACCATCATCACCATCATCATCATCATTGTACACTAGACGAGAATCGATACACAAATGCAGTAGAGAATGACGCAGTTTGTGCCCGGAATATAACCATCGCTACAACACAAACACACACACACAAACACACACACACAGATAGACAATAATTTACGAGAAACACACAAGCTCACATTCAATGATACTCAAACATTTCTCTTTAATGAATATCCTGATAGAATTGAGCATTGTCATGACAATTGGCTGTCAGTTATGGAAAATATGTGTGTACAATTATCACGTGATGTTATAACCCAACCTCCTCCTATTTATCAATCATTTAAATTACTTCCACATTTTGGAGTGCTAACTTTTCAATAAAGGCAAATTTATGAATGTATTAAATGTATAATATAATGTATTTATATAATGTTAATGTATATACACTGTACATTATATTATTTAAATTCTTTTATAATGTATAGTGTATATAATGCAAATGTATATAATATATATAATGTATGAATGTGTAGATATGTACATACCTGAGTCATAATGTATATAATGTATGAATGTGTATATATGTACATACCTGAGTCATAATGTATGAATGTGTAGATATGTACATACCTGAGTCATAATGTATATAATGCATGAATGTGTATATATGTACATACCTGAGTCATAATGTATATAATGTATGAATGTGTAGATATGTACATACCTGAGTCATAATATATATAATGTATGAATGTGTAGATATGTACATACCTGAGTTATAATATATATAATGTATGAATGTGTAGATATGTACATACCTGAGTCATAATATATATAATGTATGAATGTGTAGATATGTACATACCTGAGTCATAATGTATGAATGTGTAGATATGTACATACCTGAGTCATAATGTATATAATGTATGAATGTGTAGATATGTACATACCTGAGTCATAATGTATGAATGTGTAGATATGTACATACCTGAGTCATAATGTATATAATGTATGAATGTGTATATATGTACATACCTGAGTCATAATGTATATAATGTATGAATGTGTAGATATGTACATACCTGAGTTATAATGTATATAATGTATGAATGTGTAGATATGCACATTCCTGAGTCATAATGTATATAATATATGAATGTGTATATATGTACATACCTGAGTCATAATGTATATAATGTATGAATGTGTAGATATGTACATACCTGAGTCATAATATATATAATGTATGAATGAGTATATATGTACATACCTGAGTTATAATATATATAATGTATGAATGAGTATATATGTACATACCTGAGTTATGTGTTGTTTATTGCAAGGTTGCATTGTGAGAGATGTGTCGTGTTTATTGTTGGCTATCAAGTGATCGGTAGAATGAGCTAGTGTTATACACAGTGACTCATGCTGTAACAACCCGCCTTCTGTCAATCTCCACGCCTAACATACACACACACACACACACACACACACACATACACACACACATAGTTAATATTCTAAATATTCTGTGTAATTTGTGTCAAATATAGTCATTTATGTTACTTTATAAATAATAATTAATAAAACAGTGGATATTAGCGGAATGTATAATAAACATGAGGAGAAAACACAAACATAGAGAGAGAAAGAGAGAGAAAGGAAGAGAAAAAAAGCAAAAGGCAAGAGAGGGAAAGAGAAAAAGAGAGGGAAAAAGAAATAGAAATAAAAAAGAGAAATAGAGAACGAAGAGAGAAAGAAGAGATAGAAGAAAGAAAGAAAGAAGAGAGAAAGAAGAGAACGAAAGTTGGAAGGAAAGAGATAGAAGAGAGATAGATAGATAGATAGAGAGAAAGAGATACCTGGTTTCCTCCTGATCCATGACATTGATATAATCCAACAATATCACCAACATTTCCCCCCAGAGTGTCAATACAACCCTCCCCCTGTCTCACACACACACACACACACACACACACACACACACACACACACATACACACACACACACACACACACACACACACACACACACACACAATCCTACACTCTACACAATCCTATAATATTTCGTAGTTGGTTATTGTCAATCAATTTATCAAGCTAATATTTGAAATATGTGTATATTATGTGTGTTTGTTTTCAGCAATACACATTTGAACTTGAATACACACACACACACACACACACACACACACACACACACACACACACACACACACACACACACACACACACACACACACACACACACACACATACAGATATACAAATATGTAGTTGAGAAAAGCTTGAATAATTCCAAATAAAAAAGTGTTTAAGCACGTGACACAACACTTGAATACACCTCCAAAAAAACGACAAAAATATATCTATCTGATGTCTATCTATCTATCTATCTATCTATCTATATGTCTATTTCCTAGATACCCAACACACACACACACACACACACACACACAAACACACACCTGTTGTATATAAGACTGCACGAGCTGAGAGGCGGAAGGCAGTTTCAGTTGGGGGTAGACATTATTCAAGAACCACTCGAATGAATGACATTGAAGACGACGACGCAACGCAACACGATCCTTTACACTAACATACACACACACCCACACACAAACATACACACACATACATATACACAAATTGTATGAGAAAACAGAAATATAAAAGAACATAGTTTTGTGAATTTCGGCAAGCGAAAGAGAATAAGACACAGACTCGATAACAACTTGAAACATAAGTCAGAGTCAGAGAACGAAAGAAAGAGATAGAAAAACAAGATGATATGAAATTAAGTTAATATTATTATTTGTGTTAGAAGTAGGAATAATGAGATAATTAGCAAACACAGAAAGACAGACACAGATAGATAGATAGATAGAATATTGTGAAGGAAGTGAGAAAGTGAAGAACCTGCCGAAGGGGACACTTTTAGCAACAGGGGTGGTGGCGTAATAATACTGCTTGTACTCGTCCATCCACACCTCGGCAGCTCGACGAGTGTTCTTGGCAAACACCTGCACACACACACACACACACACACACACACAATGTATAGTTGAGCTACACAAACACACACACAGACACACACCTACATACATACACAGACACACACACACACACACACACACACAGACACACACACACACACACACACACACACACACAATGTATAGTTGAGCTACACAAACACACACACAGACATACCTACATACACACAGACACACACCTACATACATACACAGACACACACACACACAGATAGACGTATATACATACATACACTGACACACACAGACAGACAGACAGACAGACACACACACTAGTAGTATATAGGGGAAAAATCTATTGATTTTTACCCCAGCGCCACCTACCGGTCAGGTGTGTAAGTGAACTATTGATTTTTCCCTCGCGACCGGTCAGGTGTGTATTGATTTTCCCCCCCTCGCGACCGGTCAGGCGTATATTGATTTCCCCCCCCACCCCCCCCTTTACTACCGATCAATACGTGTGTGGTGCAATTAGTGTATATCACGCATGGTACAATTAATATCCTAATTGACTATGAAACATATTAATCACGGTATTGTTGAAAAAGTTTATTTACATGCAGGTTTATGAAAAACACGTCATTTTACATGGCCGGTCACAATTGTACAGTTTGAATATTTAGGTATATTTAGGTATACGATAACTCCTCTATTACCAGATTAGAAACGAGGCCTCGACTATCGATCAATACGTGTGTGGTACAATTAGTGTATGTCACACATATTAATCACGGTATTGTTGAAAAAGTTTATTTGCATACAGATTTATGAAAAATACATCATTTTACATGGCCGGTCACAATTGTACAGTTTGAATATTTTCACCCACAATTGACACTTGGTAACGGCACAACTACGCTCGTTTCTATAACTATGATAATGTTTGCATAATTCATGTTTAACACTTAAACACTTGTAAATATATTTGGTGTGTGGCGGCAGGACAGTTTCAATGTTCGATATGTTCAGCGCCAATATACTTGATAGGCGTTTGGCCATATCTTGTCCGACGGTGTATATCGTGCCATCGGACAGTTGCCGCAGCATATCACCGACAGTTTTCAATTTTGTTCTGTAGCATGCATTGTTGTAGGGGTTGTAAGCATAGTCGAGTCCGTGTATGTTGCGTTTGAGAAAGTCGAAATGTTTCCGCAGTGGTTCGTCTATGCGTAGATCATCGGGCGGTGGAAACACGGTGCACCAAAACACACCGCTCACGGTGTCATGTACACACACAACTCTTTTACGATCAGAGTGCTCTCTTTGTACTGAAAACACTCACACTGTAGAATCAGTACCATAATGCACGTAATATTTGCTCGTTACGTTCGGTGTTGCCCCAGACAAATCGCGACACAAACTGTGCCAAAGTTTCACCTTGATCGAATAGTTTAACAAATAGAGCACAATAGTGTCCACATGTGTCTGTGCCTGGGTGTTGAATGCTTTTCACGTTGACCACACATTGTCGTGCGCCCCCGTGACGATCTATAAATCGTTGAAACAAAGGGTGCCAGTCGGGTGTGAAACCGCTCGAGTCAAAATAGCTCAACATGTGTGTGTCCCAACACCACCCAATGTAAACCTGGCTGCCATTGTGGCTGTGTATTTACAATTATAGAACCGTGTTGCTGAAACAGGAAATCGTCTATTTGATCACAGGCCCACACGCCATCGAACGTGGACACTCGAGCTAGAATATTATTCAACTGTATTGAATTCATATTTTGAAATCTGTCACCACATTGTTTCTGCCGTCAATGCTAATTTCGTTCTCAAACGCTGCGTACACCACGATACTTATAGGCTCAGGCAAAGCGTTGGCAAAAGTAATTTCGCAGCGTACGTTACCGTACTGTTTTCCGTGAATGTGATCTCCAGCGCAACCATCCGGTGACAGGTCAACTACAAACAGTGTATATCCGGATGGATAGTCACTGTGTGATATGTCTATGTCCTGGTTATCAATGTCCAAGCCGGTACCGTTGTAGAGCGACAAATATGAGTTCATGTACAATCCTTTTGCAAAGTCTGGTTTGAACGGCTGGTTCGCCCACAATTGACACTTGGTAACGGCACAACTACGCTCGTTTCTATAAGTATGATAATGTTTGCACAATTCATGTTTAACACTTAAACACTTGTAAATATATTTGGTGTGTGGCGGCAGGACAGTTTCAATGTTTGATATGTTCAGCGCCAATATACTTGATAGGCGTTTGGCCATATCTTGTCCGACGGTGTATATCGTGCCATCGGACAGTTGCCGCAGCATATCACCGACACTTTTCAATTTTGTTCTGTAGCATGCATTGTTGTAGGGGTTGTAAGCATAGTCGAGTCCGTGTATGTTGCGTTTGAGAAAGTCGAAATGTTTCCGCAGTGGTTCGTCTATGCGTAGATCATCGGGCGGTGGAAACACGGTGCACCAAAACACACCGCTCACGGTGTCATGTACACACACAACTCTTTTACAATCAGAGTGCTCTCTTTGTACTGAAAACACTCACACTGTAGAATCAGTACCATAATGTACGTAATATTTGCTCGTTACGTTCGGTGTTGCCCCAGACAAATCGCGACACAAACTGTGCCAAAGTTTCACCTTGATCGAATAGTTTAACAAAGAGAGCACAATAGTGTCCACACGTGTCTGTGCCTGGGTTTTCATCGTGGTTTTCACGTTGACCCTACATTTCGTGCGCCCCCGTGACGATCTATAAATCGTTGAAACAGGGGGTTCCAGTCGGGTGTGAAACCGCTCGAGTCAAAATAGCTCAACATGTGTGTGTCCCAACACCACCCAATGTAAACCTGGCAGCCATTGTGGCTGCGTATTTACAATTACAATTTAACACACTGAAAGAAAACATTTTCGTGTACCTACAAAACGCTACGAAGAATTCCAAATGAGTAAAACTGATTTTTATTGGCAGTCACCGCATACGGCCAACCGGTCTACCGTAAGATCAAATAAATGCCACACTCATTGCACAATACACATGTGTATCGATAGCGATGCGGATACAATTTATCGAACACTTTTTTTCTCATCTCTTCCGACATCCACCTACTGCTACACATATGTGCACGTATGTCAAACTTTGTATGTCTGTGCGTGTTTGAAATACTAATTTGATGTTTCAATACGTTCGTGTAGTGAATGGAATCGTAACACATCTCTAAACAATTTATTTTCACGCACGCACACGCACGCTATGTCAGGATGACCAGGTGTACAATGCGTGTCAATACAGAGGGAAGGGTGTCCACACGCACACACACACAGATGTATGTGTGTGTGTGTCCCATGCAAACACCACCAAATACCGAACTATTGCAGCAGTTTGACCCATTTTGCCATGTGATGTTTGTTAATTGCACACACCCGCACACACACACACACACCTATACACACACACATACATACACACCCACACCCACACACACATACACAGACACACATACACCCACACACACACACACACATATCTGTCAGTTTTTTTAGTCTGTTTCAATACGTTTCAATACGTTTTTTTTCTTTTTCAGACGCATAACACACTCTAGGGTGACACAATGTGTGCGGACACCCTTCCATCCGTATTGACACGCATTGTACACCTGGTCATCCTGACATAGTGTTTGTTTGTGTGTGTGTGTGTGTGTATGTGTGGATGTATGTGTGTGTATGTATGTGTGTGTGGACACACTTCCCTCTGTATTGACACGCATTGTACATCTTGTCATCCCGACAGAGATGTGTGGGGCACTGATGCCAACGCGCGCCTGTCTATAAATACAGTTTTAACTTATTGTTTTCTACAGAAAACAATATAGCACCACAGAGATGTAGAGTCAGACCGAGGCATAGGAGTGAGAGAGTGGGGAACAGTATCAAAATAAATAGAGAATATGTATTTGCGGAGGGAAGAAGAAAATTGGCGAAAGGAAAGTCTTTCCTCCTTCTCTTATTGTCATGCTGTTCTTCTAGTACTACTTGATTTGAGTTCTGCCTTTGACTTGGTTGATCACTCTATTCTTATCCATGACCTCCTTCATCTCGGTGTGTCGAATTCCGCTCTCTCACTATTTCGCTCTCACTTGAATGGTCGCACTTTTTCTGTTCTGGTGTCCTCTTAAGTCTGGTGTCCCTCAAGGTTCTATTCTCGGCCTGTGGTATATTGCTGAGCCATTAGTGTGTGTGTGTGTGTGTGTGTGTTTGGGCTATGATGTATGCGTATGCAAGTGTGTATGTTAGTGCGAGTGAAAGTGTGTGCGTGTTTGTGTGGCTGTGGTCCTTGCGCGAGCGGTAGATATGTTTGTTTGTGAATGCGTGTGTGTCTGTATGCGCAACACTGGTTGTACAGGCAGATGGTAATTTGTAATTTATAATGTATCGCCACGGAATAATCACACACACACACAGTAACAACATAAACAATAAACAGTGGCAATGTTCGTTGAGCCGCGGCTCTTGAACGAACATGTATAATATCACATTGTTATACGACACGTGATATTTGCAATAATATATGCACAAAGAACAATCACAATATTAAACAAATATTCGACAAAACTTACAGTACATCGACACGATCTTCGAAAAAAACGTACACTACAGCGACAGTACAGCACAAACAGTGCAGCACAGCAACAGTACACAAACAGTACAGCAGTTGATTTAATATTACAATTGTGAAATCAGAATCCATCGAAATATATTTTGAGTTTACTCTTAAAACAAGTTTTTGTTTTTTGGACGGTTTTCAAGTGTTTCATTTCCATCGGCAAACTGTTCCATGTTCTAGGGCCATTACATAATATGCAGTGCATAAATAACGTTGATCGGAATTTTGGGCATTGCACATCATACTGACTTCTCATGGTCTTATCCTCGTTTCTTGTATGAAGAAAAATGCGACTTGTCTCGTTGAGTTTCACATGTTTGAACATGAGCATGATAATGAAGAATTTGCAAATTATTTCAAATTTCATTATTTTCATGGAAGAATAAATATGATCAACTGAGTCATACTTCCTCAAGTTCATTATGCACCTGATGATTTTATTTTGTGCAATCGATAAATTTAATAAGAATAATGGCCACGTACATGACCAGATCGACACACAGTACGTCAATTGAGGGTAAATCAACGTGAAGTAAATGTTGCGCATGACTTCATTGGTTAATTGAGGTCTAATTTTGTACATAATTCCACAAGATTTTTAAATGTTGTTGCAAGTTAAGTTAGATTTCTGGACCTATTTTGGAAAAATATGCAATCCGTTTTGTTGAAGTTCTGTTTCAATTGATTACACTCAATCCAGTTAACAACACGTTGGAGCTCGTTCTGGACATTGAGATACAGATTTTCAAGATTACTGTCACTGAACAATAAACTGGTGTCATCTGCATATATGGTGAACTTGGCTATGCTGCTAGATTGGACTATGTCATTTATAAAAATAAGAAAAAGTATGCACGTGTGTGTATGTGTATGCGTGTGATTGTGTATGTGTGCGTGTGTTGGTGTGCGTGTGTGCTGAACTTGGTTGGTGACTGTAACTAGGGAGAATGGGGAATCGGTCTTGAGGCGTGTCTACGAGTGGTTTGGTCTTGTAGGCGCGCTTGGGTCAGCGATGTCCCACGCGCGCCTGTCTTTGAATACATATTCTGGAACCGGACAAGAATTTGTTTACACGACCCTCTCTTTTTCAATGTCTACATGTCTTCTCTTTGTCTCATCCTACGCAGACGATATCAAATTATATCTTCCTTGTCCTTTCTCGCATCCTAATATCTTGTCTGACGTACTTTCTGCTATATCAACCTGGACCTCCTCTCGTCGCCTCCTCTTGAACACTTATAAATCTGGATTGGTCGCTCTTCATCCTCCTCGTATTGCTCCCCTTTCCTCCTCGTATTGCTCCCCTTTCCTCCTCTTGTCTCTGTCAGTCACAGTTACAAATCTTGGTGTTATCTTTGACGCCTTCCTTTCCTTGCCAAGCAATATCCTGTCCACTGCTCGCACTTGTCGCTTGATTCTTCGTTCGCTTTATCCCATCCGTCCCTGCCTTGATCAGCCCTCTGCAATCAAACTTGTCCATTATCTTATATTCTCCAGACTCGATTACTGCAGCTCACTCCATTCCAGCTGTCCTAATTATTCATTAAAAATTCTTCAGCGCGTAATGAATCAGTCCTATCGTTTTGTTTTGCATCCTCTCTTCTGTCGCCATACTTCTCCTTTTCTGTTTGATTTCCGTTGGCTTCCTGTTGAATCGCGCATTCACTTCAAAATCGCTGCATCATCTTCAAACTCTTGCATGATCCTAATGAACCTTTATATCTTTCTGATCTGTTTTCTCCCCCTTCTAAACCCACTTCCCGTCATTCTGCTCCTCTATGCTATCCTCGTGCCCGCAATGAATCTGCCTAGTCTTCTGAATCGTTCTTGTTCTACGGTCCTCGATTATATAACTCGCTCCTTTCTCAAAAACAATGTATTTGTATAGCGCTCACATAGAAACAAGCGCGAAAGAGACAACAATGAGAAGCAACAGTACACGATTACAAGATGTGAGAAAAGAAGTAGAAAATTATCATATCACATCCTCGCTTAGGTATCAATATTTTACCTCTTCTCTGCGAAAATATTTTTTTGAAATTTCCTTTGATCCCGTGACTCATTAATTGAAACGTTTTGCCTCTCTCTGATGTGTGTGTGTGTGTGTGGGTGGGTGGGTGCGAACGCATGTTTGTGTGTGTTCATCTTGGATTATGTCTAATTATGTCTATTGTATTGTGTCACTTATAGTATATTGCACTCACTCACCATTTTGTTCATATTTGTTCATTGTCTTACTTAATTGTGTAATATTTACTCATTCATGTGTTATTCACTCTTATTATTATTGTCTCTGTAAATAACTGTTTTAGCTCCGCTTGTTTGTACTGTGTAACTGATGCGCACCCGTGTATGACAGGCGCTATAACAAATACACTGAACTGAACTGAACTGAAGGAAGGGGAGGAAGTGATAGAGACAGGAAGTGAGTTGTATAGTCGAGGGGGCATAGAACGAGAAAGATTTAGCTGACCAAGGGGATTCATTTATGGCGCGAGGACAGAACAAAGGAAGGTTATATCAATAAAACATACATATTCTTAGATTTTGAATGTAGGTTAGATGAATCTGACGGTACGCATATCCCTAATTTTTGTATAGCACAGATGTGTTGTGCAGTATGTTACGAAACACCAGGCAATTGTCATGCATGTAAAACCACAAAGTACGAGTATGTGTTTCACGGTCAACACACAATGACAGAAACCGGTGATTGATTATTTCAACAGAAGAATTGTAAAGTTTTTACCCATTACGGTCAAGGATACGACACAAACTTTCTGATAAAGTACAGTCTCTCAAAATATCTTGTCCCAGAAATAATTGTCAAAGGGACAAAAGTTCTATCAGCGTATTACCAAACAAAGTAAGTGCCAGTACAAAGTAAGTGCCATAGGTAGAAAAGAGAATGAGTCTAGTAATCTGATATTGAGTGTTTGGTAATACGCTGATAGAACTTTTGTCCCTTTGACAATTATTTCTGGGACAAGATATTTTGAGAGACTGTACTTTATCAGAAAGTTTGTGTCGTATCCTTGACCGTAATGGGTAAATACTTGACAATTCTTCTGTTGAAATAATCAATCACCGGTTTCTGTCATTGTGTGTTGACCGTGAAACACATACTCGTACTTTGTGGTTTTACATGCATGACAATTGCCTGGTGTTTCGTAACATACTGCACAACACATCTGTGCTATACAAAAATTAGGGATATGCGTACCGTCAGATTCATCTAACCTACATTCAAAATCTAAGAATATGTATGTTTTATTGATATAACCTTCCTTTGTTCTGTCCTCGCGCCATAAATGAATCCCCTTGGTCAGCTAAATCTTTCTCGTTCTATGCCCCCTCGACTATACAACTCACTTCCTGTCTCTATCACTTCCTCCCCTTCCTTCAGTTCAGTTCAGTTCAGTGTATTTGTTATAGCGCCTGTCATACACGGGTGCGCATCAGTTACACAGTACAAACAAGCGGAGCTAAAACAGTTATTTACAGAGACAATAATAATAAGAGTGAATAACACATGAATGAGTAAATATTACACAATTAAGTAAGACAATGAACAAATATGAACAAAATGGTGAGTGAGTGCAATATACTATAAGTGACACAATACAATAGACATAATTAGACATAATCCAAGATGAACACACACAAACATGCGTTCGCACCCACCCACCCACACACACACACACACATCAGAGAGAGGCAAAACGTTTCAATTAATGAGTCACGGGATCAAAGGAAATTTCAAAAAAATATTTTCGCAGAGAAGAGGTAAAATATTGATACCTAAGCGAGGATGTGATATGATAATTTTCTACTTCTTTTCTCACATCTTGTAATCGTGTACTGTTGCTTCTCATTGTTGTCTCTTTCGCGCTTGTTTCTATGTGAGCGCTATACAAATACATTGTTTTTGAGAAAGGAGCGAGTTATATAATCGAGGACCGTAGAACAAGAACGATTCAGAAGACTAGGCAGATTCATTGCGGGCACGAGGATAGCATAGAGGAGCAGAATGACGGGAAGTGGGTTTAGAAGGGGGAGAAAACAGATCAGAAAGATATAAAGGTTCATTAGGATCATGCAAGAGTTTGAAGATGATGCAGCGATTTTGAAGTGAATGCGCGATTCAACAGGAAGCCAACGGAAATCAAACAGAAAAGGAGAAGTATGGCGACAGAAGAGAGGATGCAAAACAAAACGATAGGACTGATTCATTACGCGCTGAAGAATTTTTAATGAATAATTAGGACAGCTGGAATGGAGTGAGCTGCAGTAATCGAGTCTGGAGAATATAAGATAATGGACAAGTTTGATTGCAGAGGGCTGATCAAGGCAGGGACGGATGGGATAAAGCGAACGAAGAATCAAGCGACAAGTGCGAGCAGTGGACAGGATATTGCTTGGCAAGGAAAGGAAGGCGTCAAAGATAACACCAAGATTTGTAACTGTGACTGACAGAGACAAGAGGAGGAAAGGGGAGCAATACGAGGAGGAAAGGGGAGCAATACGAGGAGGATGAAGAGCGACCAATCCAGATTTATAAGTGTTCAAGAGGAGGCGACGAGAGGAGGTCCAGGTTGATATAGCAGAAAGTACGTCAGACAAGATATTAGGATGCGAGAAAGGACAAGGAAGATATAATTTGATATCGTCTGCGTAGGATGAGACAAAGAGAAGACATGTAGACATTGAAAAAGAGAGGGTCGTGTAAACAAATTCTTGTCCGGTTCCAGAATATGTATTCAAAGACAGGCGCGCGTGGGACATCGCTGACCCAAGCGCGCCTACAAGACCAAACCACTCGTAGACACGCCTCAAGACCGATTCCCCATTCTCCCTAGTTACAGTCACCAACCAAGTTCAGCACACACGCACACCAACACACGCACACATACACAATCACACGCATACACATACACACACGTGCATACTTTTTCTTATTTTTATAAATGACATAGTCCAATCTAGCAGCATAGCCAAGTTCACCATATATGCAGATGACACCAGTTTATTGTTCAGTGACAGTAATCTTGAAAATCTGTATCTCAATGTCCAGAACGAGCTCCAACGTGTTGTTAACTGGATTGAGTGTAATCAATTGAAACAGAACTTCAACAAAACGGATTGCATATTTTTCCAAAATAGGTCCAGAAATCTAACTTAACTTGCAACAACATTTAAAAATCTTGTGGAATTATGTACAAAATTAGACCTCAATTAACCAATGAAGTCATGCGCAACATTTACTTCACGTTGATTTACCCTCAATTGACGTACTGTGTGTCGATCTGGTCATGTACGTGGCCATTATTCTTATTAAATTTATCGATTGCACAAAATAAAATCATCAGGTGCATAATGAACTTGAGGAAGTATGACTCAGTTGATCATATTTATTCTTCCATGAAAATAATGAAATTTGAAATAATTTGCAAATTCTTCATTATCATGCTCATGTTCAAACATGTGAAACTCAACGAGACAAGTCGCATTTTTCTTCATACAAGAAACGAGGATAAGACCATGAGAAGTCAGTATGATGTGCAATGCCCAAAATTCCGATCAACGTTATTTATGCACTGCATATTATGTAATGGCCCTAGAACATGGAACAGTTTGCCGATGGAAATGAAACACTTGAAAACCGTCCAAAAAACAAAAACTTGTTTTAAGAGTAAACTCAAAATATATTTCGATGGATTCTGATTTCACAATTGTAATATTAAATCAACTGCTGTACTGTTTGTGTACTGTTGCTGTGCTGCACTGTTTGTGCTGTACTGTCGCTGTAGTGTACGTTTTTTTCGAAGATCGTGTCGATGTACTGTAAGTTTTGTCGAATATTTGTTTAATATTGTGATTGTTCTTTGTGCATATATTATTGCAAATATCACGTGTCGTATAACAATGTGATATTATACATGTTCGTTCAAGAGCCGCGGCTCAACGAACATTGCCACTGTTTATTGTTTATGTTGTTACTGTGTGTGTGTGTGATTATTCCGTGGCGATACATTATAAATTACAAATTACCATCTGCCTGTACAACCAGTGTTGCGCATACAGACACACACGCATTCACAAACAAACATATCTACCGCTCGCGCAAGGACCACAGCCACACAAACACGCACACACTTTCACTCGCACTAACATACACACTTGCATACGCATACATCATAGCCCAAACACACACACACACACACACACACTAATGGCTCAGCAATATACCACAGGCCGAGAATAGAACCTTGAGGGACACCAGACTTAAGAGGACACCAGAACAGAAAAAGTGCGACCATTCAAGTGAGAGCGAAATAGTGAGAGAGCGGAATTCGACACACCGAGATGAAGGAGGTCATGGATAAGAATAGAGTGATCAACCAAGTCAAAGGCAGAACTCAAATCAAGTAGTACTAGAAGAACAGCATGACAATAAGAGAAGGAGGAAAGACTTTCCTTTCGCCAATTTTCTTCTTCCCTCCGCAAATACATATTCTCTATTTATTTTGATACTGTTCCCCACTCTCTCACTCCTATGCCTCGGTCTGACTCTACATCTCTGTGGTGCTATATTGTTTTCTGTAGAAAACAATAAGTTAAAACTGTATTTATAGACAGGCGCGCGTTGGCATCAGTGCCCCACACATCTCTGTCGGGATGACAAGATGTACAATGCGTGTCAATACAGAGGGAAGTGTGTCCACACACACATACATACACACACATACATCCACACATACACACACACACACACACAAACAAACACTATGTCAGGATGACCAGGTGTACAATGCGTGTCAATACGGATGGAAGGGTGTCCGCACACATTGTGTCACCCTAGAGTGTGTTATGCGTCTGAAAAAGAAAAAAAACGTATTGAAACGTATTGAAACAGACTAAAAAAACTGACAGATATGTGTGTGTGTGTGTGTGTGGGTGTATGTGTGTCTGTGTATGTGTGTGTGGGTGTGGGTGTGTATGTATGTGTGTGTGTATAGGTGTGTGTGTGTGTGTGCGGGTGTGTGCAATTAACAAACATCACATGGCAAAATGGGTCAAACTGCTGCAATAGTTCGGTATTTGGTGGTGTTTGCATGGGACACACACACACATACATCTGTGTGTGTGTGCGTGTGGACACCCTTCCCTCTGTATTGACACGCATTGTACACCTGGTCATCCTGACATAGCGTGCGTGTGCGTGCGTGAAAATAAATTGTTTAGAGATGTGTTACGATTCCATTCACTACACGAACGTATTGAAACATCAAATTAGTATTTCAAACACGCACAGACATACAAAGTTTGACATACGTGCACATATGTGTAGCAGTAGGTGGATGTCGGAAGAGATGAGAAAAAAAGTGTTCGATAAATTGTATCCGCATCGCTATCGATACACATGTGTATTGTGCAATGAGTGTGGCATTTATTTGATCTTACGGTAGACCGGTTGGCCGTATGCGGTGACTGCCAATAAAAATCAGTTTTACTCATTTGGAATTCTTCGTAGCGTTTTGTAGGTACACGAAAATGTTTTCTTTCAGTGTGTTAAATTGTAATTGTAAATACGCAGCCACAATGGCTGCCAGGTTTACATTGGGTGGTGTTGGGACACACACATGTTGAGCTATTTTGACTCGAGCGGTTTCACACCCGACTGGAACCCCCTGTTTCAACGATTTATAGATCGTCACGGGGGCGCACGAAATGTAGGGTCAACGTGAAAACCACGATGAAAACCCAGGCACAGACACGTGTGGACACTATTGTGCTCTCTTTGTTAAACTATTCGATCAAGGTGAAACTTTGGCACAGTTTGTGTCGCGATTTGTCTGGGGCAACACCGAACGTAACGAGCAAATATTACGTACATTATGGTACTGATTCTACAGTGTGAGTGTTTTCAGTACAAAGAGAGCACTCTGATTGTAAAAGAGTTGTGTGTGTACATGACACCGTGAGCGGTGTGTTTTGGTGCACCGTGTTTCCACCGCCCGATGATCTACGCATAGACGAACCACTGCGGAAACATTTCGACTTTCTCAAACGCAACATACACGGACTCGACTATGCGTACAACCCCTACAACAATGAATGCTACAGAACAAAATTGAAAAGTGTCGGTGATATGCTGCGGCAACTGTCCGATGGCACGATATACACCGTCGGACAAGATATGGCCAAACGCCTATCAAGTATATTGGCGCTGAACATATCAAACATTGAAACTGTCCTGCCGCCACACACCAAATATATTTACAAGTGTTTAAGTGTTAAACATGAATTGTGCAAACATTATCATACTTATAGAAACGAGCGTAGTTGTGCCGTTACCAAGTGTCAATTGTGGGCGAACCAGCCGTTCAAACCAGACTTTGCAAAAGGATTGTACATGAACTCATATTTGTCGCTCTACAACGGTACCGGCTTGGACATTGATAACCAGGACATAGACATATCACACAGTGACTATCCATCCGGATATACACTGTTTGTAGTTGACCTGTCACCGGATGGTTGCGCTGGAGATCACATTCACGGAAAACAGTACGGTAACGTACGCTGCGAAATTACTTTTGCCAACGCTTTGCCTGAGCCTATAAGTATCGTGGTGTACGCAGCGTTTGAGAACGAAATTAGCATTGACGGCAGAAACAATGTGGTGACAGATTTCAAAATATGAATTCAATACAGTTGAATAATATTCTAGCTCGAGTGTCCACGTTCGATGGCGTGTGGGCCTGTGATCAAATAGACGATTTCCTGTTTCAGCAACACGGTTCTATAATTGTAAATACACAGCCACAATGGCAGCCAGGTTTACATTGGGTGGTGTTGGGACACACACATGTTGAGCTATTTTGACTCGAGCGGTTTCACACCCGACTGGCACCCTTTGTTTCAACGATTTATAGATCGTCACGGGGGCGCACGACAATGTGTGGTCAACGTGAAAAGCATTCAACACCCAGGCACAGACACATGTGGACACTATTGTGCTCTATTTGTTAAACTATTCGATCAAGGTGAAACTTTGGCACAGTTTGTGTCGCGATTTGTCTGGGGCAACACCGAACGTAACGAGCAAATATTACGTGCATTATGGTACTGATTCTACAGTGTGAGTGTTTTCAGTACAAAGAGAGCACTCTGATCGTAAAAGAGTTGTGTGTGTACATGACACCGTGAGCGGTGTGTTTTGGTGCACCGTGTTTCCACCGCCCGATGATCTACGCATAGACGAACCACTGCGGAAACATTTCGACTTTCTCAAACGCAACATACACGGACTCGACTATGCTTACAACCCCTACAACAATGCATGCTACAGAACAAAATTGAAAACTGTCGGTGATATGCTGCGGCAACTGTCCGATGGCACGATATACACCGTCGGACAAGATATGGCCAAACGCCTATCAAGTATATTGGCGCTGAACATATCGAACATTGAAACTGTCCTGCCGCCACACACCAAATATATTTACAAGTGTTTAAGTGTTAAACATGAATTATGCAAACATTATCATAGTTATAGAAACGAGCGTAGTTGTGCCGTTACCAAGTGTCAATTGTGGGTGAAAATATTCAAACTGTACAATTGTGACCGGCCATGTAAAATGATGTATTTTTCATAAATCTGTATGCAAATAAACTTTTTCAACAATACCGTGATTAATATGTGTGACATACACTAATTGTACCACACACGTATTGATCGATAGTCGAGGCCTCGTTTCTAATCTGGTAATAGAGGAGTTATCGTATACCTAAATATACCTAAATATTCAAACTGTACAATTGTGACCGGCCATGTAAAATGACGTGTTTTTCATAAACCTGCATGTAAATAAACTTTTTCAACAATACCGTGATTAATATGTTTCATAGTCAATTAGGATATTAATTGTACCATGCGTGACATACACTAATTGCACCACACACGTATTGATCGGTAGTAAAGGGGGGGGTGGGGGGGGAAATCAATATACGCCTGACCGGTCGCGAGGGGGGGAAAATCAATACACACCTGACCGGTCGCGAGGGAAAAATCAATAGTTCACTTACACACCTGACCGGTAGGTGGCGCTGGGGTAAAAATCAATAGATTTTTCCCCTATATACTACTACACTTGAGTCACAGATTAACAAATTAAGTGTCTAGACATGTGAATATTATTCTAAATCACACTTAATATAAGTAATATTAAATATAGGTTGAGTTGATAAGTTGCGAGATGGTATTGAATTACAGATGGTAATATTACCACATGGTATTACCACATGGTATTGAATTACAGATGGTAATATTACCACACGGTATTGAATTACAGATGGTAATATTACCAGTCCGCTGCCACCGGGAAAAGTGTACGGATGTTGTTTTCTGAACACATGTCCCACACGACTGCATGGCACAATCTCCAGTGATCCTCCACACTGCCATACACGAAACGAAAACTCTAACAAACACACACAAACACACACAAACACACACAAACACTGTCTTTCAATCTTTCATCTATTTCTCTTTCTTCTCTCATTATTCTGTCTTTGTCAGATTCTCATCTCTTTGCTGAATTATTCCGTATGATTTGACAAAAAAATAATAACCTAAACTGGTTGTTTTGTGTTCTGTTGTGTTTTTTTTACTTCAGTTTTTTATCAATTGTTCTTGACAGTTCCCTATCTGACAGGTTGAAATCCTTGTATCATTTCTTATTTCTTCATCATATTGTCATTCTTCATAGACAGAGAGAGAGACAATATAAAGAATACAAACACAATAAATATTAAATCTCGTGCATATTCTAGCCTGTATTCTCTGATATCATGCAGTAATATCTATATCATACACATCATCATACATATCTATATCTATATCACACATATAAAAAAATTATACCATCGTGCTAGATCAATTAATATTAATATCATTGCAGCTGCAGGTGTTTGTTATTAAAATCAATTAATCATTAATATTATATTTTATCGGTAAATATAGGTGTAATGTTGAAATATGGAATGCAGGGCGGGTTTAAATGCTAGGGGATATATGATAGGTGTCATATTAGACTTGTAAGGCCAACATATAACAGCGCAAAATACATCCAAGCTCTTTGCCTAGAATTATAATTAAAGTCAAATGTCTAGAATTATAATGGTGTGGACCAATAGGGATGAAAAACACATATTCCAAACATATGCACGTAATACAATATGACAACTCATAGCAAACTTTTAAATCTCAATACTAAATTTTGACTTCTCTATGGATTTCGCTTTTAGCTGTTTCATTTGTATTCGCTTTTTTATCAATTGACCCGCACGACGGGCGGGTTTAAATGCTAGTAACAAACATAATATTTCATCATTACTAAATCTCGTGCATATTATAGCCTGTATTCTCTGATATCTATATCATACACATAATAAACATAATATTTCATCATTATTAAATCTCGTGCATATTATAGCCTGTATTCTCTGATATCTATATCATACACATAATAAACATAATATTTCATCATTATTAAATCTCGTGCATATTATAGTCTGTATTCTCTGATATCTATATCATACACATAATAAACATAATATTTCATCATTATTAAATCTCGTGCATATTATAGCCTGGGTTCCCTCTTAAAAATAAATGAACAATGCGAAATAAGAAAACAGCGTAAATGTTATAAATGAGTACGTCTTGAAGATCAACACACACACTGACAGACAGATAGATAGAAGAGCAATAATATTACAAAACGGAATAAGAAGGAGACGGAGGAACCGGAACTGGTAACCTGGCCGACTCACCGAGGTTCTCGCCTCCCCATATCTCCATCTTCATATCATAACGACCCAGTTTGAAGAACCAATCTCGATCCATCACAAATAACCCACCCGCTATCATTGGTGTTCTGCACGCCATTCAACACACACACACACACATACACACACATACACACACACACACACACACACACACACACACACACACACACTTCAATATTAATCTGATATAATTCAATTTCACATTGAATTTTCTCTTCAAATAAATATTCGATGTGAGTGTGTTTTGATTGTAAATTGTACATGGTACAAAATATATTTATGTACATATGTATGAGCAAACATACATATTATGACTCAACTTGAAAAACAAACTTAATGTAGAGCGATAAAACAAATTACTTTACTTTACATTACACAATCAATTATGGTAATCATGATTGATTATCGTGATTGCTATGATTGATGATTGTAATTGATGTACCGGGGTAATATGGTGTTATATATTTATGGGTATAGTGGGGTAATATCATTTTGAATATGTGAATATAATGGGTATATTGGGGTAATATCATGTTGAATATTAATGGGTATATTGGGGTAATATGTTGAATACAGATGGGTTAATACCATGTTGAATATTGCTGGGTATATTGGGGTAATATGTTGAATATTGATGGGGTAATATCATGTTGAATATTGATGGGTATATTGGGGTAATATGTTGAATATTTATGGGTAAAATCATGTTGAATATTGCTGGGTATATTGGGGTAATAATATGGTGAATATAGTGGGGTAATATGTTGAATATTGATGGGTATATTGGGGTAATATGTTGAATATTTATGGGTAAAATCATGTTGAATATTGCTGGGTATATTGGGGTAATATGTTGAATACTGATGGGGTAATATCATGATGAATATTGATGGGTATATTGGGGTAATATCATGATGAATATTGATGGGTATATTGGGGTAATATCATGATGAATATTGATGGGTATATTGGGGTAATATCATGATGAATATTGATGGGTATAGTGGGGTAATGTCGTGATGAATATTGATGGGTATAGTGGGGTAATATCATAATGAACCTGATGGGTAGAGTGGGGTTATCATGATGCATGCTCAGTTGAGGTTCAGGCAGGTGTTCCCATTTGAACACAAGGCTCCAGTCAAAACCGCCACGTAAATCGTCTGAGGCCGCGATATAATCGAATGAATTCATCGATATTACGTCTATTATGGGACAAACCACCCTGGTGCGGTCCTATATACACACACATACACATACACAAATACGTATACATACACACACACACACACATAAATACGTATACATACAAACATAGACGCATAAACACACATAAACACACAAATACATATACATACACACACACATAAACACACAAATACGTATACATACAAACATACACGCATAAACACACATACATACATATACATACACACACACATACATACACACACGGGTATAAACATACACACATTCATACACACATACACATGCATACACATACACAGAAATAAGGCACACACATACACACAAGCACACAGAGAAATATACACAGTATATCTCGAAAAATCTATATGCAAACACAATAAGTAGATGTAAATTTGCCCTATATTATAATTTAAATATTTTTTCAACATGTACATAAATTTACAAATTTATCATTTTATTGTCTTGTTACGGCATGTTCCATGTTTGAGTGAAAAAGAGCTTGACTCTAATAAGAGTAACGGTATACATTTTGTTGGCGGTTTTTTCTGAAACTGTTGCTGTAATTATTAAGAGGTGCCGTTATGATAATTAGCACGAGAGTAATTGAAATTTATGTCGTGTAATTTAAACTGTTTCGGCGTTATCGATTTAACAAGCGGGAGGAATTGTGTGTGTGGAATGTGGTAGATTGAATGAAGTGTTTTGTTGTTTGTTAATTTTTGTATTAAATATATCTTGTTATATTGATACGGCAAGTTATTCACAATGGCACCTCTTAATAATTCTGCTTCTAAATTGTTTCTGAGCTTCAACTGTGTTTTTACAATTCCAGTAGCAATTTAAAACTTTTTTCGTATTTGAAATTTAGTCTGGTTGCTAGCAATCGGTTAAATGAATTTAGTCTACAAAGAAAAATAAATAATTGATTTATCAGCTGCTGAAATATGTATACATTTTTTGAGACACCCTGTACATTCACATACACACATTCACATACACATATTGTGTGAAAGTTTGAGAAGCACCTCAGCCACGCGCTGCAACATGGGTTGCAACCAGTCCTTATTGCATTCACAATGAGAGTCCAGAAATGTGAGAACGGTAGATTTGGCAGCCTCCGCGCCTCGAACTCGCGACCTCATCAAACCTCAACAACAAACCATTAATATTATTATTATTAATTACAGTTGTAAATGCAGTAGCATGGAGGAAGAGTGCAAGTGTACTACTGGACCACTCTGCAGTAACCTCAGGTACCAGAGGCGTTCAAACAATGATCAATGAACACAACACTACATAACACAGAGAATATCAGTGAATTATTAGTGAATTATCGTGACTTGTGTATTGTATGTACCGCTGAATAAAATGAATTATTATTGATCAAAACACAATAACACATAATACAGTAAATTATCAGTGAATTCTCGTGACATGAGTAAGTAGAAGGCCTAACCACTTTGTGACATTTGTTTACATTATCCCCCTTGCCCCTCCCCCCTCTGACGTCACCCCCCTCTGACGTCACACTTAACCTAACTTTTTTTTCTTTTTTTTCTTTTTATTTATTTTTTTTTTTTTTTCATTTTTTTTTTTTTATTTTTTTTTTTCAATTTTTTTTTTTTTTTATAACCTAAATTAACTTATTTTCTTATTCGATACCTAACCCAACCCGACCTAACCTAACTTTTTTTAGTTTTTTAACCTAACCTAACTTTTTTTTTTTTAACCTAACCTAACTTTTTTTTTTAACCTAACCTAACTTTTTTTTTAGTTTTTTAACCTAACCTAACGTTTTTTAACCTAACCTAACTTTTTTTAGTTTTTTTTTTTAACCTAACCTAACTTTTTTTAGTTTTTTAACCTAACCTAACTTTTTTTCTTTCTTATTCTTCCTTTCTTATTATATTTATTCTATGCCTAACCTAACTTCTTTGTGTATACCTAAACTAACCTAACCTAACTTTTTTTTAACCTAACCTAACTTTTTTTTTTTTAACCTAACCTAACTTTTTTTTAGTTTTTTTTAACCTAACCTAACCTAACTGTTTTTTTTTTAACCTAACCTAACTTTTTTGTGTATACCTAACCTAACTTCTTTGTGTATACCTAACCTAACTTATTTGTGTATACCTAACCTAACTTCTTTGTGTATACCTAACCTAACCTAACCTAACCCAACCCGACCCAACCCAACTTTTAGTTTTATTTCTTATTCTTCCTTTCTTATTATATTTATTCTTTTTTCTATGCCCAACTTATTTTTTTTTTCTTATTCTTCCTTTCTTATTATATTTATTCTTTATTCTATGCCCAACTTATTTTTTTTTCTTATTCTTCCTTTCTTATTATATTTATTCTTTATTCTATGCCCAACCTAACTTTTTTTTTCTTTCTTATTCTTCCTTTCTTATTATATTTATTCTTTATTCTATACCTAACCTAACTTTTTTTTTCTTTATTCTATTCCTAACCCGGTCAACCCAACTTTTAGTTTTATTTCTTATTCTTCCTTTCTTATTATATTTATTCTTTATTCTATGCCCAACCTAACTTTTTTTCTTTCTTATTCTTCCTTTCTTATTATATTTATTCTTTATTCTATACCTAACCTAACTTTTTTTTTCTTTATTCTATTCCTAACCCGACCCAACCCAACTTTTAGTTTTATTTCTTATTCTTCCTTTCTTATTATATTTATTCTTTATTCTATACCCAACTTTTATTTTTTTATTTCTTATTCTTATTTTCTTATTATATTTATTCTTTATTCTATGCCTAACCTAACTTTTTTCCTTTATTTCTATTTTATGTCACGATACTCATTATATCGGGATCGCCAAGTCGATGTTTGGCAGAGACGAGAATATAATAATTTTCAATCATACTTGAAATATGTATAAAAAACGGCTTGACTAAATCGGTCGCAAAGACAATGCACAATATGCATGTTGTATTCAAACACGTTGAAGTTCTTGATAGTAAAATGTCCCGGTAATCAAATTTCCATCATCATCACATAGCTTATACATGGGAATTGATCGACGTTTGTATATGGAAGAAATTTAGAACGTTTCGTTGCTAAATGTCTGTCGATATCCATTTTCAAACATAGTTTTCGGTATAAACATTCGCACATTACTTTTTGGTTAGTGTTTTCATCACGTGTGGATTTGATACATTGATATCGCGAGGTGTCATACCGGTTGATGTACAGGTGAAGTATGTCCGGTGAATATCAGTCTAAATATATCGTACGTTTAATATATCAAGTCTCCAATCCCTACGTCCGTATTTCGCATCATCTGCAATATCTCAGAAAAGTGTGTGAAAATCCCTGGTCATTTGTTGTCCCACGTTTCTATAATTCACTTCCATCTCATATCCTTCTATTTCCATCTTTCTTCGCTTTCACTTCATATATGTACACATACTTGTTCTCTAAATATTTTAATCCCACATTGTCTTAAACCCTATGCTAAAAATTTAGCCGCTCAAAGTGCACACTCATATTTTACTTGTTTTTGTTCTCAGGTATTTTTGTGCACTGTAATCAGTTTTTATATCTCTACCTGGTTATCTTTGTACTGATTGTGTGTGTGTGTGTGTGTATTCTAATAATTATTTTATTGCGCTCTGCGGTTGTCTCATATTGCGTCGACGTGTAGTTTTGTTTTTTTCTTGGTCTGATCTAATTTGTTCTTTTTGAATGGCACCACTGCTGTTATGTTTGCTAAATCAAATGCATGGTGTTGTTAGAGGTAGGTGTGAAAGTTCTAAATTGGTGTATATATTTTAGTTTTTTATTTCAACTGCATTTTCAATTATATTCAAATCTTTTAAAAGTGGTATTTGTATAACGAATTTATTATATTGTATTATGAGCTCACTTTTTTATTCAGTACTTTATGAGTTTGACCATTGCATGCAAACTTTCAGCTTATTACAATGATATATATATATATATATATATATATATATATATATATATATATTCATTGCATAAAATTGAACTAAATCATGTCAATGTACAAAAACAGTTTGTAGCCATCACATATATTTGTCGCGCGTATGTTCATAGACAAATAGGCGAACGAGATGTTTTCAATATTTGAGTGTGGACACTATGAATCAGATTGCTGTTGAGTAGATTTGGAAAGTCGAAAGACATTGTCGAGACAGCGTAGATACCGTTAGACGCCAGGCTTTGGATCAAGTAACGTGTGCCATGTAGTGTTCATACCTGTACACAATAGGTTGACGTAGACGTTGTCGGATGCCCGGCTATGGATCAGGTAGTTGCGCCGTGCATATTGCCAGCACGTGATGTAAGTTTAAATCGTGAAGTGTCGGCGTCAGAACTAGAGAATGTTCTTGTCTCTCGGTGTTGAATTTTCACTTGGAGTGGATGTAGGACAATTATCATAAACACTACTCGTCCAATTTCTTTACGGTCATCCTTATGCAGGTATCCTTCACAGTCTACAAGTATGATCATAGTTTAAAAAGTTGATTGTCGATAGCAGAATAGACACAAAACAGAATCGTGGATACCCTTGCACAAAGAGAGCTGTACTGTCACACACGCCAGATTTTGACGTCTGAATCACAGTCTAGTGTATACAAATGTGAGATTTGTTTATGTAAGCGTAAGGCCCGGTTTTTGTCGGTAAGTTCATAGGGTTAAAACACTAGGCGTTCTTATATCACTGCCCTTCTCAAATACTTATTAATTTCAACTTGGAAATATTCGCTGTCATACAATAGTATATTGTTATACCAAGTTGATTCCAGGGCGATACTTTACCAAAAGACCTCTACCTAACACCGCCACTGGATATATTCACAAGAGGTATGACTTGCATGTCGGTATTTGAAGCTTGAATAAATTATGTCACTAAAGGTAAAACTTAACAAGTTTTTTACACTAGTGTGCACTGACGTCATCGAGACGCCTCAGGAATTAGTCGAATCATTGATCGTCTCCTCGTGATGGTCAGCTGGAAGTTAGTGTAAAAAGATGTGTGTTCATCGTTCATCATATATATGTGTGTGTGTGTGTTTTTTTGTTTTTTTAATGTACATTAATAGTTGAACTAATATTTTGACTCTACGTGTTGGAAATGTCAGAAAAAGTTTACAGATAAGGCGTTATCGACATGTTATCTTTCAATAGTGAAAAAAGTGTGACACAATGGGATTGACGCTTTCTAGTGTTTTTGGAAAAAATAATATAACTGCTTTGAGGTCGACTATTTTTTCGTCGGTGGCTTGGTCTTATACCAATTGATACACCGTGCTAATACTTGTGCTGAAAATATATATATTTGTGAAATACTTGGTTGCACCTGTATATAGGTCATGGTAAAACTAATAATTTATTTTTTAATTTGCTTCTATTTCATACTTGTGTATTAATTTCAAACAACAAACTATTCATTTTCTGTCTAATGTCTGAACTTTCTGTCTAAACTCTAATGTGTTTAAACGGTATCCTAGCCTCAATATCGCTGTCATAATCGGTATCATAGCCTGAACTAATATATGTGTATAACAGAATCAGTCAATAATTGTATAGTTTGTTACATTGACAAACGTGAGGGGAGTAGTTAAAATTGGAAAGTTCACCTGATATATTGAAGTGTGACAAAGTAACAGTTATGAACTATATAATAACATGTCAATGAGCGCCTCTCCTGTTGTTCTAGACTTGTGAGAAATGATTCTTGTTCAAATGTTTTATCGTTGTGGAAATGATATCGCTGTGGCAAGTTTGAATATGACAAACGGTAGCTGGATGTAGAGTGAAACAAGTCAATAGTTTCCTAATAGAGCATAGAACAATATCATCGGTTCGTATCTCTTTTTCGAAAAATTCTGCAAGTATGTTTACATGTTTTTATATTAAT